>OY744604.1:84189322-84416822 GCA_963556255.1 Allolobophora icterica | reverse complement strand
TATGTGTGATGGTGATCAAGAAATAGACACGTTGTGCTTAAAACCTTCAAGAGAAATTAATCAGCCATAATTATAAGTTTTCTGTGATGACGATGTGACATCATGCATTCATTAGTCTGTCATTCAATTATAAGGAACCTGCTTCTGACCGCATTCGCATTCCGAAATCATTTAGCGAAATTGTCAGTCAGATGAATAGCCCTGTTTGAGTGAAGACGATAACCTGGTCTCATTTCGAGTCTGTACAGACGTAAATTGCGCTTTGCTGATCCTATCACATGGTCGATTGGGTTGCCAGTCCCCAGCCCAGAAACCGAAAGCAAGTGGTCCAGCCTCTTCCAGGATGTTGGGTTTCACGGTCTGCAATCTAACTGATATATCTCGTCTGTTGAGCTCGTAAAACGATGCCTGGGCAGACCAGACATTCGTGTGTTCTTGGACATTGATTGTCTGGATTAGGGTGTACAGTGGAAGAACCTTTCATGGCGCTGGTGGTGATGCTTGTAATTGGCGGGGCACGGACTGCTTATGGTAGACAGATATAGACAGATATAGACAGACAGACAGACAGACAGACAGACAGACAGACAGACAGACAGACAGACAGACAGACAGACAGACAGACAGACAGACAGACAGACAGATAGATAGATAGATAGATAAATATATATATATATATATATATGGATATATAGATAGATAGAGAGATGTATTGATAGATGGATGGATGGATGGATGGATGGATGGATGGATGGATGGATGGATGGATGGATGGATGGATGGATGGATGGATGGATGGATGGATGGATGGATGGATGGATAGATAGATAATTGTGTGGTATAAAAACAAAGTGGGTGTCAATCTCAACTGCTTCTGTCCAATGGATTCTGATTTGAAATGCCTGAAAGCGATCTTCAGTTGATGCTCTGCATGTACATTACGATAATGGTGCAATAGATATCTCTAGCTGAGATTAGTTTAATTAGATTGGCATCAACATTCCCAGCTGAAGAAGGCCTACTTACGCCTCCGAGTAGTTATCCTGGAGAAGCGCTATATAAATTAACGGTCTGAATGAATGAATGAATTAATGGATGTATACAGGAGAATACGTATACAGGAATCTTGTTGGGGTTTGGTGATAGCTGAGCACGCTTGTCCTGTGGTGCAGATTGTCTGCTAGGATGACTGCAGTCTAGACTTAATCTAATGGACGGGTTACTTTGTTGCTGATGGTCATGGAATTGGAATGGAATAGAAATGAGGAAATAATGCCATGGAATATAAATGAAGAGAGAATGCTCGTCGATGACATTGAGGGAAATGAAATCATCAGCGCCGTTGACGGGAGTCCTGTCTGTCATATGTCGAGTGACAAATTTTTATATCATCATCCACTGATAGATTTCTGAGTTTAATCGTGTGCCAGATTTAAGAATGCTTCTTGAAAACGCTGAAGTTGAGAAGTGAAGCTAGAAGTATCGCTTGGTTAAACACTGGCGAAATGTCCCGAAGAAGAAGAAGAAGAGCAGTCCCGTAAGCTATATCCTGAGAGCCTCTCAGGATATAGCTTACGGGACTTGCTCTTCTTCTTCTTCGGGACATTTCGCAAGATATAGCAAAATATAGTTATGAAGCAGGGGCGGATCCAGAAGGTCTGTCAGGGGGGGGCCAAAAATTTTGTAGTCATCTTCCAAAAAAGTTGATGACCTTTTTTTTTTAGTCATTAACCTTTTTAATGTCTTCAGTCTACATCTACGGAACCCGCGTTCTGTGTACATTTTACTCATCCACGCCGCCTACAGCGGGGGGGGGGCGGCACGCCTGTGTAAACATCATAAAACGCCCATAAAACACATGTTCAAAATAAATAAAAATTTCAAATGGGGGGCCATGGCCGGATTGGCCCCCCCTGGATCCGCCTCTGTTATGAAGTATGAAGTTGGGTATGAAGTTTTAGCAACTTTATTTGCTTAGCCTCAGCACATGAGGGCGGGTGGCCAGTCCTCTTCCTTGCCGTCTCATCTTTCAACTGACAGTGTATGGTCAGTGTATTCATTATTATAGCTGAGTTGGCTAGCGGGTGCAGACGGAGCAAGATATGGCAAGACGGAGCAGAAAATCTCGAACCAAATTTCTGCCCTGGTAGGGATGTCCCTTATAACTGTATATAATCTGGTGACTCTGGTCCCATCAAATTAATCTTTCCACATCTATGTGCAGTGCTGTGATAATATTGCAATCTGGATACCTGTTCTAACATGATCTAATATTATCCACCTGTTATGATCTATTATATTATTATTATTATTTTATTATTATTATCTTATTATTGCTATATTTATATTATTATATTATTATGGGTCTAGCCCCATAATAATATAATAATATAAATATATGGGTCTAGCATACGCGGATGACACAACATTAATGGCAAAAAGAAAAGAGGATCTGGCAGAACTGATAAGAAGGGTCAGGAGAGAAAGTGAAAAAGCTGGTTTATACTTCAACATAAAGAAGACAAAGGTCATGACAACAGCAGATTGGGATAGTTTTGAGATAGACGGAGAGGAAATAGAGGTGGTAGAAAGCTTCACATTCCTAGGATCAATGGTTGGAAAGGAGGGAAAGTGTGATCCAGAAATAAAACGAAGGATTGCTATAGGGAAAGCTGCAATGACCGGACTGGAAAAGATATGGAAAGACAAACATGTGAGCATAGAAACCAAAAAAGGCTCGTGAGAGCACTAATCTTTCCTACGGTACTGTACGGTTGTGAGACGTGGACAATGACAAAGAACATGGAAAATAAGGTTAACGCTTGTGAAATGTGGATATGGAGGAAGATGCTGAGAATATCTTGGACTGAGAAAAGAACGAACGAATCAATACGAGAGGAGATTGGAATTGAGAATGAAGAGTCGTTAAAACAAACTGCGACAAGAATGAAGCTAAGGTTCTTTGGACATGTTATGCGATCTGATGGTCTGGAGAAGGAAATGATGCTGGCGTGCGGTGAGGGGAGGAGAAGACTGGGTCGCCCAAGGAGGAGATGGATGGATGAGATACAAGATGTAACTGGCATGAATTTGGCGGAATTGAGAGACTTGTCATCGAATAGGAGACGGTGGAGTGTGTTCACCAGGACGATCGCTAGAGCTCCACGAGCTGACAGCACAAGGTGATGGGTCTAGCTGAACCTTACTGGCTGAAACAACATACCTTTACTTAATCAAGGTCAACCCCAAACAATATCATACTTTCAAGAGTTAAAACTTTCTATTTCGCGATTCCTTTGGTCACTCAGCTTCCTCCTGTCCATTACCCCCACCCCCTCTCCTTAGCGACTGGAGTGACCGTATTGACGTCTGGAACGTAAATCTCATAATATTCAGTCATTATTTATTCATTCATTCGTTATTAATTCGCCGTGTCTGTCTGTCTGTCTGCCTGCCTGCCTGCCTGCCTGCCTGTCTGCCTGCCTGACCGTTTAATCAATACCTTCACCTTCTCTTGGACCTTGAATCTCCTTTGAAGGCTCTTGAATCTTCCTAGGTTGACAACCTCTCTCTGACCCTCTTGCATCTGACTTCCTGCTTTTCCTTTCATCCGTCAGTTTTTTTCAACTTCCCGACCCACATCAAGAACGACACCCTTGACCTCATTATCACTTCCTCAACTTCCCTCTTATCTCTCGAGTTGTCACACTCTGCTCTTAACATCCACGTTCATTGTCTTATCATTGCTGATCTTGAAGCTAAGCCTTTTCCTCGGCATCCTCATAATATCCAGATGTTCATGGCATCCTCCTTCCACTCATTCTTTCCCTGGCATCTGGTCCATTTACCGCCAGGCCTCCATGGAAGATATCCTTGACTCCAAACTGGTTCTTAACCCTCCCTCTCCCCTCTGCGACCTCCTTTCTTGCTGCCAAGGTGCGACCGTACATACGGTACGTACGTTATTTTTTTTCTATAACGTACGTACGGTATGCGTACGTTATTTTGCCGCACGCTGGCGTACGTTGACATCAGTTCATGACGAAAATAAAATACATAACATTATGCACAAGAAGAGTCAATAATAGTTGGTGATTGACGGTCGTAAACAATTTTAACCATTACATCAGTTCAATTATCTCTGCTTTTAAACTTTTAAATTCCAAATTGCTAGTATAATATTCTGTCTAATGTAATATAGGCCTAATAATTATGAAGATAATTAAGATTTTACGGCACACTTTATAGGATGGTCATGCCAGTGGTCATTTTATTGGTGATACTGAATTTCGGTATACCGTTCGTAATTAACTAGGCCTGCGTACGGGGATACTAATACTGTAGAGTTAAACTGATCATTTTTGACGTACGCGTACGGTACGCGTACGTTATTAGACTATAGTTATATTGAGTTTCTTTGTGAATGATCACATGAACTTGTGGCATTTTTGACGTACGCCTACGGTCGCGTACGTTATTTTCTTCGATAACGTACGTACGGTACGCGTACGTTGTTCCGGTAAGTAACGTACGGTCGCACTTTGCTTGCTACCATTTCGCACTATTCTAATCTCGATACTCGTGCACAATACACACACCAGTAAGCTTTGGTTTACTTCCTGTCTTCAGGCATTCAAAACCTTTTGCAGACGCCTCGAGCACACCTACAGGGGTACCATTGGCCCTACAGCCAAAGCAAAGGCCCTTACTACTCTCAAATTTGTCCAATAAATACCACCAACTCATTGCTGCTGCCAAGAAAAAGTACTAATCTTCACTCGTCCATTCCAGCTCATCCAACCCAAAACATGTCTGCGGAGCTGTTAACTGTGTTCCCCATCGCAAGTCTACCTCCCCACTCCTTCCCTCCCCTCTATTGATGATACCTTCTGTTCATTCTTCTCCACAAAATCTCAGCACTTCCCTTCTCATTGCAATTTAGTTTTGGTTCACACTTCCCCATGCCCCTCCCCTCTTCCAGCACAGAGCCGCCGCCCCCTTTCAACCCCCTCCTCTGCCTCTCAGTCACTGCTCCTAACTCTTTCTCCAGCCTCGGAATCAGAAGTATCACTTCTCCTAGGCTCTCATCCTAATAAACAATGCAAACTTGATCCTATCCCCGCCTTTCATCTCAAAGACTGTGCATCCCTCCCGTTCCTCGTTATCAATCTCTCTCCTTCTACTGGTAGCTTCCCTTGGACTTTACACTCTCTCTAGTCACTCCGCTTCTTTAAAAAAGCAGACCCTGACAAGGGAAACCTCTCCCGTCCCATCTCCAATCTTTTTTTTTATCTAAGCTAACTGAACGCGATTAAAGTTTCGCCTCTTAAGAAATTTGATCCTTCGCAATCCAATCTTTCTAAACTTTAATGAAACCCGCCTTAGTAGCTTCTCTGTCTCCTCCTCCTCCTCCTCCTCCTCTGCCTTCTCCTCTTCCTCCTCTTCTCTGGTCTCCCTGGCAACCGGATTCGGATCTTCATTTGATATCTTTCTGGACAACCCTTCTGTCTCGATGCAGTGCTCGTGAATAAGCTGGTGCCCTGCGCTTAGCTTTCAGGTGGCCCTTTAAAAATTTGGAGGTCACGACTACGGTTGGTATCTCTGGACATCCCTTGTGAATAAACTGGTGCCCTGCACTTATAATAATATTATTTGTGGTTTTTGAATTTTTGCAACTAGTGAATTGTTCTGAGTTAAATGAGTGTTTATTGCATGTTTTCCTTTATAAAATACAGAATGCGTGCGTGTTTGTATGTATGTGTACTGTATATGCATGTATATGTACACCTGTAGGTGTATGTGTATGTATCTATATGTATTGGTGTGTATATGTACGTTTGTATGTATGTTTGTATGTACATATATCTCTATATTATGTACACATTTTAGATCCTTACAAAGGATTATTTTGCTGTTCAGGTGAACATTTGTTGAATATGAACAGACTGCAAATGTGTTCTATGCAATTTTCCTTTCACACATTTTATCCGACTGCTCAGCTTATTAGAAATACAATTATAGGTTAACTCCGGTTATTTTCATGACGCTTTCAACGCCTGCCGTTGTTCAGGAAACAGTGTGAATTACTTTCGAGCAGGTTTTCTTTGCCCGCAGGGAAGGCTTTCGAAATAAATTGTAGAAACTGTATGTTGTAAACCCCAGTGGCTTCTAGGAAGCAACAAAGCAGGTATGCTGTAGCCAGACCATCTGCTAACTGAAGGAGTGATTTCTCTGCGGGTATATGAAAAACACACAGATTGACAAAGATTTACCTGGAAGAAAGATTAACAGAGTTACCTCAAAGAATAATTGACAAAGATTTACGTGGAAGAAATATTGACAAAGATTTACCTGGAAGAAAGATTAACAAAGATTTATCTAGAAGAAAGATTGACACAGAGTTACCTCGAAGAAAGCCATTAAATGACCAAATCTAATCTAATCTAAGAACTTCTGTAGCGCCACTCTATTAATGACCAAGGCACTATTCCGCAAAATTGTTGTGCAAGCCAAATTCCATGAGAGTCCAGTCAAATGCTAAGAAGGGAATCTGAAAAGACAAAAGTATGCATACAAAGACCTATGTGTACACTTCTAAAATCACTGTGGCCTGCAGCCAAACATTCAAATTGATCTTGTAGACCACGTGGTAACAGAGCACACAGTCTTTTGGCATTTAGTTTGATGATCTCAATCCGTCACAATGGCAGTTAAAACACAATGCAATCATTGTTGTTGCGAAATCTTACTCTATTGGTTACTTTTATGATCCTGTAACTTGTTGCGTACGGACAGCAAGCCTAAATGAATAAACGAATATACAATACAAGTTGTCATAAGGAATGAATGACCGTATGGATCCTGTCTTATTTTCACTAACTTATGCACTGGCTTCTAGCCAACGTGAATGCTGCAATTAACTTCTTCTGATTGGTATCAGTAAGAGAGATTTCTACAAACTACAAGTGCTTAAAAATTATCTGGCCAGAGCCACCACAAAAACCTTAAGTATGAGATTATCCTGCTCGCGTTGCACTTGTTGCGCTGTCTGCCCATCGAGCAAAGAACCAGTTTAAACTCTGTTTTATAGTTCACTAAGTTCTGCACTCAAATCAGCATGGCTGATTAAATTGTGTCCGTTGCGTGCTCACCTCTGTGCCAACAAATATTGCGCGTTATATGCATACCGTGACTCTTTGGGGCTTCGAACAAAGGAGAGTGTTGCGTTCTCGGTTGCTGAACCAATTCGTTCGTTGTCCAGTTCTATTCATTATGTCAGTTCCTTGATCTGAGTACCCTGCTTGTTATTCAACTCTAAACTCAAGATTCGTGTAATTCAACTTTTATATTCAACTGGAGCAAGCTGCGTAGCAACAGGTCTGCAACATGAGCTTCTCAGCCTCTCTTTCCTCTTTTCCACAGATGCTTTAAGACCAGTTTGTTCGATCGTGGTTTCGTTGTGTTAGGTCGAGAGTGCCTCTAATGATTCTCTCCTTGGCGCTATATAAATTTTCAATCACCGTTACCATTACCACTGTAGCCTAACTTCTGGATTTTTTTTATGATCTTGTGGAATTCAACCTGACTTCTCTAGAGTATTGTAATGTGTTATTGTTACTACATTGTCATTTGAAGTGACCATTGTTTAGATGCCTTGAGCATTACGGTTACGGCGCTATAGAAGTCAATTAGATTAGATTACATTAGATTGGATCATCATCATCATCATCATCATCGTCGTCGTCGTCGTCATCATCATCGTCGTCGTCGTCGTCGTCGTCGTCGTCGTCGTCGTCGTCGTCGTCGTCGTCGTCGTCGTCGTCGTCGTCGTCGTCGTCGTCGTCGTCGTCGTCGTCGTCGTCGTCGTCGTCGTCGTCGTCGTCGTCGTCGTCGTCGTCGTCGTCGTCGTCGTCGTCATCATCATCAACGTCATTCTTACCCTGCTCATCATCATCAGTGCTCATCATCATCATCAGTGCTGTCACAGTCATCATGATTATCATCTTTGTATTGTTATGGTATATATAATATTATGGTATATGCTGACGTCAGTCTTTGAAGTTCCAATTTTAATATTTAATCTAAGGAGCATAAAGAAAATTGATTTCATTTTATGTTGCTTGATTCTCTGTAGATTCAGCTTCATTATGCTTTGTACACGTACAACAGGTGGTTGTTATCGACGAATGAGTTTATGCTACATTTTTACTGAGCAATCTTAGGTCGAGACAGGGCACTTCAGCTGAGCATAATATCTTCTAATGAATGCCTAATTACAAAGATGCTCCAAAATTATATTCAATGGCTTTATGATGCTTCTCTATTATTATTATTATCATTATTATTTCTGTATATTTTTACTCCGAGGTACATATGATCCCTCAGGATTTCAAAAATTATGGATAGCATTTTTCTGGGATGTCTAATCTTTGTTGATGTTGAGCACGTTGTTCTTTTTATTATTACAAGTATTATTATTTTGCATTTATTAAGCGCCACTTTCTAATAACCAAGTATCAATCGATGGCACTGAGCAATTCTGAGTTAAGGACTTGCTCAAGGTCCCTACACAGTGATTGTCTCAAGGGAATCTCAAACCGTTTTCTGCATTACAAGCACTCTAACAAATCGGCTACCCTGTCCCAGGTGCTGTGCTGGAGTCACTCATTTTTCCTCCGATGATTTATAAATTATTGGAGGAATAGTCAGTGACTCCAGCTGATAATCTTAAATTGAACCTATTGCTGTTTCCCTTCTTTGTGGAGTTGCATTTGCAGACAAAACAGGGAATTGTGGATTTAGGCATAAGCTAAAAAAGCTACATCTTAGGGCCTCACAGTCTAGATATATATATATATATATATATATATATATATATATATCTACATATAAATTTTATGTGTACTGCATATATATACATGTATATGTGTGTGTGTGTGTACAGTATATATATATTATGTAAAACCTTTTTAAACAGCTTGTGTAGCAAATTCCATCTCGCCTGAGTAAACACATTCATTTGAAACTAATATGAATTTTTCACTTGAAATGCCTTGCTATTAAATAATTTAAAGGCATATATGATTTCAAGTTTTGTGAGACCTTCTGGTGTAATTTGTTAACAAGGGGCCCCAAGCTTTATATAGCTTCGGGCCCCTCCGAGTCAAAATCCGGCCCTTGGAAAGACCTAATGTTAATTAAGTTTGTCAGTTTGGGAAGAAGAAGAGCAGTCTGTTGAGTGAACCTGAGCACGGCCTTCTAGATAGGAGCAGGGCAGCTACAACGAGGTGTGACGTCATCAGCGGAGGCTCACTCAGAAGACTCCTATTTAGAAGGCCGTGGCCTGAGAGGCAACCCTGGGTTTGAAGTGTTAGCAACTTCATTTTCTTACTCTCAGCATATGAGGGTGGGTGGCCAGTCCTCTCCCTCGTCGTCTCATCAATTCGGAAAACCTAATAACAGAGTCGGTCTTCTCAGTAAAGTTCATTTGCATGGAATTAGTCCATTTAGGCTGACCCAGTGGACCTCGAGGCACCAGCCAAGCAGAGAGAGAGAGAGAGAGATTCATTAACACAAGATTTCTTCCGAGTGGACAAAGGATTTATTGTTTCTGGAGTTGAGTTGAGAGACGTGTAGTTTGTTTGGCCGAGGCTCTCTCTCTCTCTCTAATGTCTCGACAGACATTACTCTCTCGTCTTGATTACACGGATACGGGTTGATCCGGTTTGAGGACAGATGGGGCTTCTTCTTCAGTCTCAAGGAGATTTAGAGGGAGGAGGAGACATCCGGATTGAATGGATTCACGTTGCAAATCATGGGCTGGAAAGTGTACGACGAGATAGTGATACAGGCATGCGTGCTCTGACATATTCACAGTCATCCACGGAGACCTAGACAGACAAACAGACAGACACAAGCGCAGACATAGACAGACAAGCAAGACAGACAGACAGACACAAGGGCAGACATAGAAAGACAGGCAAGATAGACAGACAGACACAAGGGCAGACACAGACAGGCAAGACAGACACAAGGGCAGCATAGATAGATAGTCAAGACTGACACAAGGGCAGACACAGACAGGCAAGACAGACAGGCAGACACAAAGGAAGAAATAGACAGACAGTGAAGACAGACAGTCACAAGGGCGGACATAAACAGATAGGCAAGACAGATAGACAGACACAAAGTAAACATTGACAGACAAGCTACTCAGACAAGCAGACACAAGGGCAGACATGAACAGACAAGCTAGACAGACAGACAGACACAAGAGCAGACATAGACAGACAGTCAAGACAGACAGACACAAGGGCAGACATAGACAGACAGGAAAGACAGACATACAGACACAAGGCCAGACATAGACAAACATGTATCAAAGCACTTGATACAGGACCTACTTCTCTAAAGCGCAGAAGATAAACAGAAAATAGACAGATTGGTAGAATGAAAGAAAGATAGACAATCTTCAAGGGGAGCGGGATAGATCAATGGTAACACTCTTGCATGAAGAACATAAGATCTTGAAAGGCGCGGTTCGATACCCGTAAGCCTCGCTAGGTCGACCCAGCTTTCCACTCCTTAGGGGCAACAGTTAAATGAGCGGGCGCCTAACAGGCTGCCAAGATGTGTGTTCGATAAGATCTTGATAATTGTGCCGTCATGTTTCAATGTTTCAATGTAACTTACTGCAGTTTGTCAGTGAGCTTGTCGATAAACACGAATATATTATTATATTAACCATAACCAACAATTTTATTACCTCTTGTAATATGTGATAAAAGAACAATGAGATCATCTATTGCCATTAGTTACAGGAAGCAAAGGGAGTGAAACCCTGACTGAGTGACTTAGTGAGTACCTGATCGCAAGTGACCTCAAACTTACACTTCTGTAAACTGTAATTATTTGTTAATTTATTAATTATTTAAAGCATGATGTTGTCTTTTAGGCTGGATTGGCTGTTGACATGCAGAGTGTTGAAGATATGTTCGCTGCCATTTCTCCACTCCTTGAAGTCTGTACGCCAACGAAACAAATGTTCGACTTTTTTAGCAAGGTATGCCCTCGAACGTCTTTCTTTGTTGCTTAGAAACAAAAGATTGTATAGCTAGACTTGTATTATTTTCGATGGACAAGTCCTTCACTCGCAATTGCTCAGCGCCATCGATTGACGCTTGGTGATTATGTATGGCGTAATATTAATATGGTTGTGGACTTTCTTTTTCGTTTAAAATATGCTCTTCTAATTGCTTCTCCACAGGTGACTGATCTCCAGATGTCTGTAAATCTAAAATCTAAGCCTACTTGGCGAATCTATAAATGATACTCGCTATTCAGTATTCGAATAGAACATGAAATGTGTGAAACAAGATGCATGTGGTCAGTTATTGTAACAAAAAACACATTTAAGTGGTGGGTATACGCTGTTACATGGCGGATCTTGTAGTTCGGGTGGCAGATCTCAAATCCGAGGTTTCAGATCTCACAGATCCGGTTGAATTTAACCAATGGTTCTGCTAATACTCTAAAGGCACGATCACAAGGATTTTAGAATTTTTAGCTGATAGACACCCAGTAGTTCTAATACTCTAAAGCCACAATCATGAGGAGTTTAGAATTTTTAGCTGATAGACACCCAGTGGTTCTAATACTCTAAAGGCAGGATCATGAGGAGTTTAGAATTTTTAGCTGATAAACACCCAGTGGTTCTAATACTCTAAAGGCACAATCATGAGGAGTTTAGAATTTTTAGCTGATAAACACCCATTGGTTCTAGTACTCTAAAGGCATGATCATGAGACGTTTAGAATTTTTCGCTGACGTGTCTATCCAAAACTCATATATATAAACGCAGCAATAGAAGAAGTTGTCATTCTGGTCCTTGAACATTGTCCTGACTAAAGAGGCCGGAAGTAGATTACAGACGCTGCCACCAGACGTCATAAGGTGTCAAGCTGTTGACGTTGATCAGTAATCTACTGCCTCCACCCGGGGATCCTGTGTAAGATAGTTTTCCTGGAAATTTCGAGCCATTCATCAGCTTCGTACGTGACCAGATTTCTAGATATTCATAACGGTATATTCGTGACGGAATATCCATAGAATGTGCTTCTTTATTTCATGAAATGAGATATTACGCGGTCTAGGATTCGATCTCAAATATAATTTGGGTCAGGAGTAATATCATTTGCCTCGTGAGAGATCGCATCTCGGCACCTCAAGTGATGTAGTCTGTGTGACTGTGAGCGGTAAAAATTTTCGTAATAAGAATCGTTATGCGACGAGCTCATTATAACGGAAATGCATGAGGCCCCAAAGACAGTTTTATGGAAAGTTCAGGTGTTCTGTGATGATATGGATAATAAGAAAGTCGATTGAGCACATCTCTGCCTTTGGATCTAGTGCTTTGCTAATGGTTTTATTAATTAGACCTACATCGTGTGTTACAAGAATATAAGGAGTTACATTATCCCTATTCACGTTTGCAATGCACCTGTGGCTTTAACGTACACTCCGGATTCTGGCGTGGTACTGAAATTAACCTGACAGTCTTGGAGATTTATGTTACATGACATGATATTAGATTATCTTGTTCAAGGTTTGATGCGATATAGGCCTATCTGCTGTTGTGAGTTCCCAGTGGGTGATTCGCTGTTCTGGGAAAGTGCGCCAGAGTACTGTTTGTTGTGAGATAAACTAATCTGCTATTGATTGGAAGGCAGTGACTTCCACGGAACCCGTGGAATACAGCTTAAGATGGCTGATGATGAGGACCAGGCAGCTAGACTCCATCTGTACTATCAGGGGCTTAGCTATGGACCCTATAGGATACGCAATCATGGATCATGATACTGGAATCCTGAATCATTGATCCTGATACACTAGGATCACGGATCATGAGACACAGTGGTCATGGATCATGATGCACCGCGGTCCTGATACACTAGGATCATGGATCCTAGTGATCACAGTAATCATGTATTATGATGTACTAGGATCCTGGGTCATGATGTACTATGGTCTTGGATCATGTTTGACTAGAATTAGGGATAATTATGCATTAGAATCATAGAACATATCGTCTGTTTAGAGTGCAAAGGTGCTATCTCCATTTTGGTCATTTTTCAGGAGAGCAAATCTAAACTTTTGATAGTTGCTACAAATCCAATAGTTTTTATGTGATAGTGATTTATAGTCATTTGGATAATAAATTATTTCCCTAGTTGGAATGTTGTAATTATTTTAAATTTTGTGACGCCTCGCCTTAAAAAATGCAAAATAACAGCAAGTGACCAACGATCTCTTATGCTTGTAACAGACGATAGCACCTTTGCACATTTCAAAATATTTTCTTATCTGGAGATAGCTATAATTGTACAACAACTTAAATTTGCGATTAAAAATTACTTTTTACAGAAAAAAATATTATAAAATAATAAATAATGATTTGTGTAAATTGCATTGATTTATTTGAACAATTTAATATAAAATTTAGAAGCTGAAAAATTTATTATTGGTACACACTCGAAGTTCGAAACTAACGGTTAAAAATGATGTTAGCCCTTCATAATATTTTCAGCTGCATACAATTATAGGATTAAGAAATCAATATTTGCAAAATCTTAATTTATATATTCTGTGACTATAATTGGATTTGGATTTTACTTCAATATTTTCTCTTGACTCATGAGATTCACCGACATCAAAGTTTACATCGGATTTCTATCGACACGCGAGATTCGTCGACATCAAGTTACCATGATTAAATGCAATAATATTTTCAGAATAATGTGGCGTAACTGGCTCTTGACCCTTTTCCTCTGAATGGAAGGCAGCGGACGACTCGGCGCCACGTTTACCAGGATACCGATTACCGAGTCGCCCGTATGTCCGAACGCGTGTCCGGCTCCCGGAGTATAGCAGGAGACTTAAGAAACAACTCAGTTCTGCAGAAAGTTTCTTTAATCCACAATTCTTCAAAGTAGTAGGCAAAGTTCGACACTCAAGAACTCGCAATTCGAACACAAACTCTTGACAAAGTTTACTTTCATCAAAGTATTGTTACGAAAATGTCCAAGTTTCTCCGAAACAACGCAATGTCGCGAAATCAATGCTTAACTGACGACCGAACTAAACTCTCTCTACTACTGCTTCAACTCCAACTTCTTAACTCAACTCCACGACGACTCCTTTACCGAGCTGACTACTAGACTACAACTGCTTGACTATCTAATCAAAGGGGTCCTATTTATACCCCGCGGTGGTGAAGTTTTCCACCGCGGTGAAAAGAGAAATTTCACCGGCCCTTATTACTATACAAAATATCGGTGAAGTTCCGGAGAAATTTCACCGGCCTATCGTTGGTGAATATTCGTACCAAGAAACTTAAGACACAAGGCATTTGGCGCGCAAAAGTTTCACCGGTGAAGTTTCACCTTCACCGGCCATGCATCTAACGCTAAGTACTGGCAAAAACTTCACCGGCCCATATCGGTGCAAATGCACTCAAATGAACTCACAAAATGCATTGCAAACAGCATTTGGCGGGCACCAATCGCCACCGGTGAAAATCTAGCCTTCACCGACTATGCAGCTAACGCTAATTATCAGCAAAATTTCACCGGAGCAAATGCATATTCATGAGCTCCAAACTAAACCGTGGCAAAAGATGAAACTTCACCAGTACATTAAGTGTCATGTAAAGCAAACATAAATAAGTGCCAGTCCATACAGCACACTCAAACAAACACGGGAGGGCGCAGGCCCTGTTTCTCTACACCCTCTCCCCACTAACAAAACTGAAAGTCCCCTTTCAGGAACGCAAAGAAATTACGCAACAGTCCATAACATCAACCTAAAACAGAAGACCAAATTTGCGGCCATCCTGGAATCGCTTATCAATGTACATTACCAAGTACAAACGGAAATGCAATAATAATCGTTCACATCATTGTAAGCCTATTTACTCGTTTTTTTTTTTTTACAGAAAGTTCTACAGAGCACACTCGGCTACTGAAATCATCAAATCAAAATAACATTACGTTTCCACAGAAAATGATTGTAATACATAAACATTGTCGGCATAAAAACGTATGGTTCATCACCATTAGTCGATGAGAACTGAGTCATCACTGTCAGAGTCCGGAGGAGGCAAAAGATTGCCCACAGACCTCGCAAAGAAAGTCTTTCTTAGAACTCTCCATTCTGTCTCTTTATCAACTGAATTTTTAAACACTGTGACTTATTTCCTGGTTCCTTCAGTTATAACGGTTCACTCGGTGAAGTTTTGTGACGTCATCCATGGCTTTGCATTGCACTCCTGGGCGATTTCTTCACCGGACCGTCGGTGAAGTTTTGTGACGTCACCCATGGCCTTAACTAGACACATCAGCCAAAAGTTTCACCGGCTTCTTTCGGTGAAGTTTTGTGACGTCACCCATGGCTCAACTGTACAATTTAGCTGAAATTTTCACCGACTATTGTGGTTGCCATGGTGATGTTAGAACGACTTCTTACAGATGTCTCGGAGCGAACCTTGATTTCTCCGAGCAAGCACATCTGTTAAGTGTCTCTTTTTCGCCGTGTTCCATACACAGGTGTGTACGTAAATATTTGCCTCAAGCGCCCGATTATTTCAAATTGTTACAGGATCAAATCGAAATTTACCAGAGTAGATTGATCCTTAAATCGGCGCCGTCCTATTGCAAATTCTCTACAAAAACCGGACGGGTTTCCTCACAACCCGTCGTGGTCTCGAAGTTTCACCGGGTACTTCGTCCGGCTGACTCGGTTCCCGCTCCGAGTCTTCAGGATCATCTTCCTCAGAAAGCTTGTAATATTTCTTTAGTTTGTCTATATGTGCAACAAAAGGCGGCGTTTTCTTTGAGCGCTGTATTAAGAAGTTGACGGGCCCACATTGACGAAGAACAGTGTACGGACCACTGTACATCTTTTGCCATTTAGGACTACGGCCCTTATACCTTCTTGGCGAAAAATACAAAACTTCTTCCCCCTGCCTAAATGCAGCTGGACAGACGCGGAGGTCATACTCATGTTTCCGCCGTTCTGCAGCTCGTTTCAAAGACTCACGCACCACTTGATACGCTGTCTGCATTCGCTCAGCCATTTCTTGTACGTAAGTGACGTAAGTTGTACCGACCGGCCAGTCATCGGAGGGTCCTCCGTACACCAAATCGAGAGGTGCCCGAACTTCTCGACCAAACAGCAAGAAATTTGGAGAATACCCTGTCACCTCGTGGACTGACGCCCGATAAGCACCCACCACATGCGGCAAGAGCTCGTCCCAGTTTCTTTGATTACTGCTGACCAGCTTTCCTAGCATCGCGTTCATCGTGCGGTGGAAGCGTTCAATCAGCTCGTTTGCGCTTGGGTGATAGCTGGACGTTCTCACCTTATCTATCTCCAGCAACCGACAGAGCTCCTTAAAAAGGTGGCTCTCAAAGTTCGTACCCTGGTCCGTTAAGATCTGAAGGGGCGCTCCATACCGGACTATCACCTTCTCTACCAGAGCCTTTGCGACAGTCGCAGCCTCCTGATTAGCAAGTGGCGCAGCTTCTACATATTTCGAAAAATTGTCCATCATTGTGAGAATATACAAGTGGCCTTTGCGACTCCGTGGATGAGGACCCGTAATGTCGATACTCAATCTTTCCCAGGGTTCCCCGCTGGGTAATGGTTGTAGGGGCCCCTGTCGGGGAGGTTTTCCTCGACGGTAGCGACAACACTCTGGACAGCTCCGACAATACTGTTGCACCTCACGGGACCATCCGACCCAGTAGGCCCTGCGCCTAATCTGCCACCTGGTCCTCCGGATTCCAAGATGTCCTCCTGTTATCCCTGTATGAGCTATTCTCAAAAATTTCTCCCGTAATGATTTGGGCAAAAGTAGCTGCTCCACCTCATCCGGCCGCTTCCTATACATAACTCCATTCTTCAAATACAGGCTCTCCTTCTGATGCCAATATACTTTCACAGCTGCACTCTTATAGAGTATCTCAATTAGCTCAGGTACCTGTCCTCCGTCCTCCAGCCATCGCCTTACAATTTTCAAATCAGGGTCATCGCCCTGCGCCTCTGCGACTGAATCGCCAGTTCGTTCCGTCGATTCGGGCTGCCCATTCACCTCTTTAGCCGCTGCAGTCACTAGCAGTTCACTCTCTGCTCCACATTGTCTACACGGTTTCCTTGAAAGAGCGTCGGCGTTCCCATGACGATGTCCCGGCCTATGTACAATCTCAAAATCAAACTCGGCCAGTCTTTCCAGCCACCGCCCTTGCTGGCCAATAGGTTCTGGAGTCCTTTGTAACCATTTCAACGCCGCGTGGTCGGTCCTCAAAATAAACCGTCGTCCAAGCAGGTACTGCCTGTAGTACTTACTGAAGTAGACAACTGCAAGAAGTTCTCTCCTAGTTACACAATATCGTTGCTCTGCCGAGGAAAGGAGGCGACTTCCATACGCTACAACTCTTTCTTCTCCGTCAACTTTCTGAGAAAGTACGGCACCTATACCTATATCGGACGCATCACAATCCAACAGATACGTCTCTCCATCCTTAGGTAAGGTGAGGACCGGTGCCGTTGTCAATACACCCTTAAGTCGATCGAATGCCTCTTGGCAGTCCTCGGTCCAGGCAAAAACGTGCCCCTTCTTGGTCAAGGCAAACAATGGTGCAGCCAGAGATGAGAAATTCCTAACAAACTTCCGGTAATAAGAGCAAAGTCCTAAAAACGCACGGACCTCCCTTAACTTGTTAGGGACAGGCCATCCAGTAACCTCGGAGACCTTAGATGGATCCACCGCTACTCCATCTGGCGACACTACATGTCCAAGGAACTCTACTGTTCTCCTTAGCAACCGGCACTTACTTGGTTTAAGCTTTAGGTTCGCCTCTCTCAATCGCTGTAGTACTTGCTTCAACCTTTCTAGATGTTCGTTTATGTCTTTCCCAAAAATAATCACATCGTCTAGATACACTAGACATGTCTCAAAATTCAAGCCGGAAAGAACCAGGTCCATAAGACGCTGGAACGTTGCAGGAGCATTGCATAGCCCGAATGGCATCACATTCCATCTAAACGTCCCTCTCCTAGTGACAAAAGCAGTCTTATCGGCGTCCTTCGGGTCCAGACCCACTTGATGGTAACCGCTTCGGAGATCCAGTGTGCTATACCAACTTGCACCCGACAACGCGTCCAGACATTCGTCGCATCTAGGCAACGGATACGAGTCTTTCCTTGTCTTTTCGTTTAAGCCTCTATAGTCTATACAAAACCTCATCGAACCGTCCTTCTTCCGAGCCAAGACAACATTGGACGCCCACTCGCTCATCGCAGGTTCTATAATTCCGTCGGACAGCATTTGTCCTAACTGATCATCAATAATATTTCTGTATGAGAAAGGGTGCCTCCTCAACGGTTGCCTCACAGGAGCAGCATTCCCTGTATCAATCCGATGCATAGCCACGGATGTCTTTCCTAAATCCCGCTCATTCTGAGAGAACACATCTTGGTATTCCCTGAGCAACTCACCCAGCCTTTCTCTTGCATCCGCCGGTACTTCTTCGGAAAGATCGCACATTAACATCTCGTTTACACCTGGTACAGATCCGCTTTCCCTGGTCTCATTCTTACTTTCACGGGACTGTACCTGCACAGGGTGTAACCCGCCTAATGACTTATCTTTCTCTAACTTTACCGTTTCTTCCGTCAAATTGATGACCCGAATC
Organism: Allolobophora icterica; assembly: GCA_963556255.1. NCBI lineage: Eukaryota > Metazoa > Annelida > Clitellata > Crassiclitellata > Lumbricidae > Allolobophora > Allolobophora icterica. The sequence continues at coordinate 84,398,070 of OY744604.1, read as the reverse complement.
TGCGGAGTGCTGGCCTCCTCTCCTATGACTACTCGGGCAACATGGACACCCGGCTGAAGCTCGGTGGCTTCAGTCATCCACGCCGATGCGGTACGGTTTAAATCTGAGTAGAGAGTCTTCGCACTGACATCCTGCTGGCTCTTCGGCGGGACCAGTACTTCCTCAGCTACTATAACGCGTCTGCACCAAGAAGACCCATTGCCTTTCACTAAGGGAATCCTTTTGCGCCCCACAAATAGCGCTCTCGTACCAAAGCCCAACCGGCAGCGGTGCTGTCTAAGCCAGTCCATACCCAGCATTGCTTCTACTATCTGGTCAGAGACTAGGAAGGTGGTCGTTAATGCAAACCCTCGCCAAATCTTAAGAGGAACTGTAACCTCACCCAGGACCTTAATCTCCGTCCCATTAGCAGCCATCAGGAAACGGGTACAAGGGCGTAGCTCTAAACCTTCAACAGCTGAGACAGGTACAAGGCTCACCTCAGAACCGGTGTCGATCAAACATAGTTGCGTCCTCCCGTCGATGGATCCTCGAATGTAGATTGCATTTTGGCTGGCTCTATTGGATGTCCGATTCCGCGTAGTATGATTCACTGCGACATCGGCTTCGGCAACTTCTTCCTCTGGTCCTGCAGCGACGTTGGGTGTGCGGTTGTTGAACCGTCGTCGTCCCTGACGACAGTCCCGAACGATGTGGCCGGGTCGGCCACACCCGAAGCAGGTCATCGTCCGCCCCTGGTTAGGCAGACTCGAAGGTGCGTTGGCGGTTCCGGTGTTGACGTCGGAATTCACATCTCGGTTCGTCGGTGCGAAGTTCCTCCAGGCCTCGAATTGCCGGTCGATCTTTGCCTCGATCTCCCGCTGCCATCGTCTCTGTTCGTCCCGTTGCGTCGCCAGGAAGTGATCCAGCTTGGATTGAAGTTCGCTTGTAGCGTCGGCCTCGGCGGTCCTGCGCACCCGATGGGGCGGTCTCCGCCGATCCTCCGACTCTGAAGTCCTCTGGTAAGCCTCCAGACGAAGCGCTGTGCGATACGCCTCATCCAAAGTTTTTGGCTCACGTTCCCGTACCTTCAACGACAGTTCTCGGTCCCTCAGAGCCTCCAAGAACGCATCTTTAGCAACTATCTCCGTAGTTTCGTTCGATGGCACTGGGTAGGCAAGTACCACCAATCTCCGGATGTCATGAAGCAGCGTGCTCATGGTCTCATCCTGGCGTTGGCGACGGTAATACAGTTGCGCTCTGAAGGTCTCCGCCTGGCCTTCAGTGCCGTATCTTTGTCGTAGACGTTCGGTAAGCTCCTCGTAGGTAACGTTCGGCTGCGACCCAAAATCCCATAGCAGTTGAGTCGCCGCTTTATCCAAGGCGCAACGCAAGAAATCGACTTTATCCACCGCCGTCCAACCGTTGTGGCGTGCGCATACTTCGAATTGTACTAGAAAGCTTTCCAACGAACCCGTGCCGTCAAACTTCCCAGGCTTCATCGGTGTCTTTCGATAACCAAGAACAACACCGGCAGTCTCCAGCGGTTTCGGCGTACTTGGCAGCTCCCTTTTCACACGCGACGTTTTCGGCTTTGTCGATTCCGGCCCGTCGAAATCGATACTCTCTAACAGTTGATCCGGGTCGAATGTGGTTTTCTTCCCCGTCTTGTTCGCAACCGGAGTTGAACTGCTTGGCTGGGCAGGTTGCACTTCGTCCAAGTCCAGAAGCGAGTAGATGATGGTTCGCTCCTCGTCCGTCATTTTCGAAGCCGTGTCGAACAGTCACCAGTAAATTCCGGACAGAAACAGTCTTCTTCCAAACCAGAACCGACCAGAACCAGAAAGTACCACCCCACTTCTGGTACCAATTTGTGGCGTAACTGGCTCTTGACCCTTTTCCTCTGAATGGAAGGCAGCGGACGACTCGGCGCCACGTTTACCAGGATACCGATTACCGAGTCGCCCGTATGTCCGAACGCGTGTCCGGCTCCCGGAGTATAGCAGGAGACTTAAGAAACAACTCAGTTCTGCAGAAAGTTTCTTTAATCCACAATTCTTCAAAGTAGTAGGCAAAGTTCGACACTCAAGAACTCGCAATTCGAACACAAACTCTTGACAAAGTTTACTTTCATCAAAGTATTGTTACGAAAATGTCCAAGTTTCTCCGAAACAACGCAATGTCGCGAAATCAATGCTTAACTGACGACCGAACTAAACTCTCTCTACTACTGCTTCAACTCCAACTTCTTAACTCAACTCCACGACGACTCCTTTACCGAGCTGACTACTAGACTACAACTGCTTGACTATCTAATCAAAGGGGTCCTATTTATACCCCGCGGTGGTGAAGTTTTCCACCGCGGTGAAAAGAGAAATTTCACCGGCCCTTATTACTATACAAAATATCGGTGAAGTTCCGGAGAAATTTCACCGGCCTATCGTTGGTGAATATTCGTACCAAGAAACTTAAGACACAAGGCATTTGGCGCGCAAAAGTTTCACCGGTGAAGTTTCACCTTCACCGGCCATGCATCTAACGCTAAGTACTGGCAAAAACTTCACCGGCCCATATCGGTGCAAATGCACTCAAATGAACTCACAAAATGCATTGCAAACAGCATTTGGCGGGCACCAATCGCCACCGGTGAAAATCTAGCCTTCACCGACTATGCAGCTAACGCTAATTATCAGCAAAATTTCACCGGAGCAAATGCATATTCATGAGCTCCAAACTAAACCGTGGCAAAAGATGAAACTTCACCAGTACATTAAGTGTCATGTAAAGCAAACATAAATAAGTGCCAGTCCATACAGCACACTCAAACAAACACGGGAGGGCGCAGGCCCTGTTTCTCTACAATAATAAGTCTAACTAATGGAAAATATTACGAACATGATTGTTAGAAACTTGCAATTTTCATTTAAAATACTTTTGGATTAGTCTTCAGCACGACGCCGTATGTATATCTATTTTTGGTAAACACATAGTGCAGTAGGCCCTAGCTCTATTGGAGATAGAACCTTTGCACATTTCAAAACTAGGTTGTTGGAGATAGCACCAATATTAACATAGTTGCAGCGTTTTTATTTACACTGTGAACGATACCACCTTTTCACAGTTCAAACACTACATTGGTAGCAATAGAATAAAACAATAAAAAAAATTTGAAAATTTGGAGATAGCACCTTTGCACTCTAAGCAGACGATATATTACTGGAGTCGTGTTTCATGATCAATGTATTACAGAAGGGGATCATGAATTCATGATTGTTGACACTATGAGCCCAGTTTATAATACACTATAGGATTTTAGATCCTGATACAGACTGATCATGAAATTGGTATTTGAAATAAGGCAGAACATACAGAAACAGAGAGAGAGAGAGAGAGAGAGAGAGAGAGAGAGAGAGAGAGAGAGAGAGAGAGAGAGAGAGAGAGAGAGAGAGAGAGAGAGAGAGAGAGAGAGAGAGAGAGAGAGAGAGAGAGAGAGAGAGAGAGAGAGAGAGAGAGAGAGAGAGAGAGAGAGAGAGAGGGCTAGATGTTGTATTGACAACCAATGTTGGCACTCAGTCGATTTGTGTAATGTGCAACATAAGCTAATTGCCTTTTCTCTGCTTCTCTTCTGTCATCGATTGGAAGCATGGTCTTTGATGGCTGTTTTCTCTTTGTCTGGTTGGGAGTGCCTCGTTTTTCTTTTGAAGTATCCTCTTCTCATGTGCTATATATAAATTTACAATGCTCGTTCGATTTGTGGGCCTTTGCTTTGCATTTGAGACTGACTCAGAGACTGCTTGTCAATTGATCATTCTCTTTTCCTGTGTGACTGCGCGCTGTCGTGTATACATGGATTGTCGTCATCTATAAATCGCCTGGCAACTTTCTTCAGCTGCAAATGAATCGTTTCTTTTATGCAGCTTCTTTCTCAAGCGGACCATGTGTTTTCTTGTCCAACCACTCTTTCAGCTGACAATCATCTGCTTTCGTGAAGGCCTCTGAACTATGTGGACTAATATTGAGTGAGACTATCGATACTACATGTAATAAAGGAGTAATTACCTTACCTTATCTGTCATACTGAATATATCTTTCTCTGCTAAACGGACCGAAAGCTAATGACGTTTATTGCGCCCCATTATCAAACAGTGCAAGCAGCTGATTTTTTAGACGTGAAGTGAAACTGCAGTGCCCATGAAAATCCACAGGGTTAAGAAAATCAGAAGCAATCCATTGGGTCAACGCATTACCTGCCTGTCGATCATGTCTTGACTGAGCGCCTGTGAAGTTGATTCCCGTGACTTGACCTTTTTGGGTCTGTAGAAATCTCAAGGTTACGATTACGGTTACAAAACCAATACGCAATTATCATGGATGATGATTTATATTTGCTAAGCGTAAAGCAAGTACACGAGTTGATCCTTGACCTTGCATTTTATCTACGTCGGGTAAAAATCAAGCAATTCGTGATAACGTAATTTAACAGAAGACTCTTCAGTCGCATTTGTCTTGGGCCTCTAGGAGGAAATTGATTTCCATGCCAAGTCCCGCGTTTCAGTGGGGGCACTGCTGTGGCGCGGCGCTGACAATCCATTAGGGGAAAGGCAGCTTATCGGCAGGGAGACGGCGAACGGAGGGACTTGCGGTCTGATCCGAAGCAAACAATGATTATGACTTGATTGTCCTCCACAGTCGCGATCGAAAGCCCCACTGTCTACCCGTTCCCCATTTAACTGTGAACCGGTAAGTGCTGCTACTTGCGTCGGTTAAGATGGCAGCGACCGCTCAGCTCTTTCCCGTCTCCGTAATGTCCGATTTTGCTGCAGTCTCTCGAGTGTCGTTTTGCAGACGATTAATGTTACTTCGGTACTCGTGTGTATGTGTGTGCTCTGTAAGCCGTGGTCAGTATCTTGGTTTTTATATATAGCGCATTTTGGAATCTCTGAAAGCGCTGTTAACATGGCTGTTATAAGAGATTTCAACAAGTGCATCTTAGCAAAGAGAGTGGTACTTGGACCTTGGACCGAGTTGAAAGAAATAGTGTTGGTATCGTAATCGTAATCAAGAGATGTCTATAGCATCTAAAAAGCGAAGTTGTGGGAACCACATAAACACTTTGTCAAAACAAAATCGATAGGCAGGTCAGTTCAAAATCGGTTCTGGTTCAGGATCCAAGGGTCAGGCGGTTATTATTAATGTTCAAAGGAGGATTATTCTAAAGGGAGGAACCTGTGCAGGGCAATGCACGATTTTCTCATGCTGATGTGTGAAGCAAGGAACCCGTAGATTTCCTCAGGCAACCGAGTATGGCTGAGTTTTCACTTGCCTTATCTGTAGCTTACCTACGGGTATGAAGTGTAAATTTTGATAAGTGGAATTCTTGCTTTTAAGAAGTTCAGTACACTTTGGTGGTTATGCCAGGTGGTTCATTTGCCATGCTGTGGAATGGCTGCATATGTTGCCAGATGTGAGCATTTGATTTACATCAGTAAAAGGCTATGTGGTCAAGATTCTTGTTTTGTCTCGGACAGTAGTACAGGAGGAGGCCCTTTAGTTGCGATATTGCTCTCCAAAAATACTTCGTCGGAAATACTTTTTTTTATACTTTTCTTTGTATGCAGAACTGCTGAGATTTACGATGCTCAATCTGCCACGCTAAGTGTTGCCGGCGTTATGGTCTCCTTCTAGCATATGCTGTTCGTTATCATCGGCCAGATGAAGAGCCAATACTCCGCCGTTGTAACGTGTTTGCGAACAGACATCGGAGATGTGCTTCATAGTTTGCGCCGCGCCACAGCTGCAGGGAGGATAAGTGGCTTGTCCCCTTTGACGAGGTTGTATATGGAGCTACCCTAGCTGGGCTGCAATCGGTTTAGCGTTGATCTGGGTCGACAAGGAGGCAAGTGGAAGCCTGGAGGACAGACAGACAGACAGACAGACAGACAGACAGACAGACAGACAGACAGACAGACAGACAGACAGACGGATCAGCGATGAGGAAGTGATTAGTCAGATTCACTGCTATCCATCCATCCATCTATCCATAACGAAATAGATGTCATATTCCCAGAAGGCATGACTAACTAAAATGGCGTCTCGAGCGCAAGGTCGCAAGCGTGCCTGCGGGTGCGAAGTGGTATCGTCGTCGTGGAGTGGTAGTTCTCAGGGACGATCACGTGGCTTCTAAGTCGAAAAATAACAATGGCACGTCAAGGCAGCACGTCAACGTAACAATGTCGGAAAACAATAAAGCAATTATGGTGAAAAAGCAATTATGAATGCGGAGAGCTGAATGGAAAACAGATGGAGGCAGAAGCCAAAGCTTTTCCTAATGCACTTCTCGGACTACTGAGCAATCTAAGTAGTTAAACAAAACGTTCCAGCTAACGCAAAGGTATTACCATTATTATTGTTTTTCACTGTGGTATATTTGATCCCTCGGATTGCAAAAATTAGGGTAGCGCTCTTCTGGAATGGCTAGTCTTCGCAGATAGTTTTGTAGGTAGTAAAGGTGCTACAAAAAGTGACTGCATTAAATAGCTGGATAGACTTAGATAAGTTCTGAGAACGTATACTCTTATCTGTTGTCTCCTGATATTTGGGCCAGGGAGTAGCCAAGGAGGTTGATCACTTCAAAGCCATCTTGGTTTATTATATTTGGATGTTTTTCTATCTGCTGCTATCTTGGCCGCTTACAATACCCACAACCTTAGCTGATCTGAGCGGTATGATTCTGCCAGGGTGTCGATAACAGTGTCAGCCCAGGCAAAGCAGTTGCTACCCTCTCTTGAGATGAGAGTCACGCAATCTTGACGTCTCCCGTCAGACCTGTCGAGTTTAGTAGGATCCTTTTAGCCGGGAAGCCAGCTTTTTTATTATTAATATTATTATTATTACTATTATGGTATATAAAGTGCACGTGAATATCAAAGTGCGACCGTACGTTACTTACCGGAATAACGTACGGTACGTTATCGAAAAAATAACGTACGCGTACGTTAAAAATGCCACAAGTTTATCTGATCATTCAGAAAGAAGTTCAAAGAACCTTAGCATAACTATAGTCTTGCAGCGTACGCGTACGTAAAAAATTATCACTAGTCTTTAGCTCTACAATATTAGTCTCCTCGTACGCAGGCCTAATTTACGAACAGTACCGAAGTTTAATATTGCCAATAAAATGACCACTGGCACTGACCATCCTATAAAGTGTGCCGTAAAATCTTGCTTATTAGACATTAGACAGAATATTAGCAATTTGGGATTTAAAAGGAGGAAGAGAGGAAATGGAGGGAGGAAGAGAGCGAATGGAGGGTAGGAGGAAGAGAGGGAATCGAGGGTAGGAGGAAGAGAGCGAATGGAGGGTAGGAGGAAGAGAGCGAATGGAGGGTAGGAAGGAAGAGAGGAATGGAGGGTTGGAGGAAGAGAGGAATGGAGGGTTGGAGGAAGAGAGGAATGGAGGGTAGGAGGAAGAGAGGAAATGGAGGGTTGGAGGAAGAGAGGAATGAAGGGTAGGAGGAAGAGAGGAAATGGAGGGTAGGAGGAAGAGAGCGAATGGAGGGTAGGAGGAAGAGAGGAATGGATGGTAGGAGGAAGAGAGGAATGGAGGGTTGGAGGAAGAGAGGATTGGAGGGTAGGAGGATGAGAGGAATGGAGGGTTGGAGGAAAAGAGGGAATGGAGGGTAGGAGGAAGAGAGGAAATGGAGGGTTGGAGGAAGAGAGGAATAGAGGGTAGGAAGGAAGAGAGGAATGGAGGGTTGGAGGAAGAGAGGAATGGAGGGTTGGAGGAAGAGAGGAATGGAGGGTAGGAGGAAGAGAGCGAATGGAGGGTAGGAGGAAGAGAGCGAATGGAGGGTAGGAGGAAGAGAGGAATGGAGGGTAGGAGGAAGAGAGGAAATGGAGGGTTGGAGGAAGAGAGGGAATGGAGGAAGAGAGGGAATGGAGGTTTGGAGGAAGAGAGGGAATGGAGGGTTGGAGGAAGAGAGGTAATGGAGGTTTGGAGGAAGAGAGGGAATGGAGGGTTGGAGGAAGAGAGGGAATGGAGGTTTGGAGGAAGAGAGGGAATGGAGGGTTGGAGGGAGAGAGCGAATGGAGGGTAGGAGGAGGAGAGCGAATGGAGGGTAGGAGGAAGAGAGGGAATGGAGGTTTGGAGGAAGAGGGAATGGAGGGTTGGAGGAAGAGAGGGAATGGAGGGTTGGAGGAAGAGAGGGAATGGAGGGTTGGAGGAAGAGAGGGAATGGAGGTTTGGAGGAAGAGGGAATGGAGGGTTGGAGGAAGAGAGGGAATGGAGGTTTGGAGGAAGAGAGGGAATGGAGGTTTGGAGGAAGAGAGGAAATGGAGGTTTGGAGGAAGAGAGGAATGGAGGGTTGGAGGAAGAGAGGGAATGGAGGGTTGGAGGAAGAGAGGGAATGGAGGTTTGGAGGAATAGAGGGAATGGAGGTTTGGAGGAAGAGAGGGAATGGAGGTTTGGAGGAAGAGAGGGAATGGAGGGTTGGAGGAAGAGAGGGAATGGAGGTTTGGAGGAAGAGAGGAATGGATGTTTGGAGGAAGAGAGGGAATGGAGGGTAGGAGGAAGAGAGGGAATGGAGGGTTGAAGGAAGAGAGGGAATGGAGGGTTGAAGGAAGAGAGGGAATGGAGGGTTGGAGGAAGAGAGGGAATGGAGGTTTGGAGGAAGAGAGGAATGGATGTTTGGAGGAAGAGAGGGAATGGAGGGTAGGAGGAAGAGAGGGAATGGAGGGTTGAAGGAAGAGAGGGAATGGAGGGTTGAAGGAAGAGAGGGAATGGAGGGTTGAAGGAAGAGAGGGAATGGAGGGTTGAAGGAAGAGAGGGAAAGGAGGGTTGAAGGAAGTGGGATCGGATTTGTAGAGTTAGTGCTTATGTTTCTTGTCTTTAATCGTCCTCAGTCTTACGATTGGCCACAGCATGGACAATTTTATTCCACGCACTTTTGTTTCCTGTCTCTTTCAATAATTGGACGAAAGATTCCCTTGTCCTAGTTAGGTCTTCCCTGAGCTCTTAATCCAGGGATTGTGCCTTGTATATCTCCACTCTTCTCCAACACATGCCCGAAATATGAAGCTTCCTCTGCTGGATTAATCCAAGAAGACTTTATTTCTGCTCCAGCGGTCTCCAACACCCCACTCGCTTGTCTTCTTCGAAGTTCATGATTCCCCGAGGATCTGCTTCATTCGCTGCATTTCAATGCGACCTCCTTCTATTTGACAACCTTACAAGCTTCGACAATTATTGCATTATTATTGTGCTTGAGATTTCAAAGAATGTTCTTTACAGTGTCGTAAAAATAACTTTCTTGTATATCTGTAGTTTGTGGCGCTTGATGTCATTGTGACTTGAATCAAAGTGCGACCGTACGTTACTTACCGGAATAACGTACGCGTACCGTACGTACGTTATCGAAAAAAATAACGTACGCGTACGTTAACAATGCCACAGGTTTATCTGGTCATTGGCAAAGAACCTCAGTATAACTATAGTCTTGTAACGTACGCGTACGTAAGAAATGATCAGTTTAGCTCTACAATATTAGTCTCCCCGTACACAGGCCTAATTATTTACGAATGGTATACACCGAAGTTTAGTATTGCCAATAAAATGATATCTGCCACTGAGTGTGCCGTAAAATCTTAATTATCTTCATATTATACATTAGACAGAATATTTAGCAATTTGGGATTTAAAGTGTAAAAGTAGAGATAATTGAACAGCAGTGACGTGTCTGGTTTGGTGGCCTAGAAATGTGGCCGGTCGTCACTGAATTATGGGCTTGATAATGAGAGTGATAATAGAGTTTTTCAAAGATAGATAGATAGACAGACAGACAGAGACATAGAGAGATACAGGGAGAGAGAGACAGACAGAGACAGAGACAGAGCGAGAGTGTGAGTGTTGTTGGTGGTTGTGGAATTAGATGAATTATCCAATTGTTTGATCTCCACCAGCTTGTAATGTTAGGATTGGTACTGCACGATCATGCATGGAATGAGGCTAGTTTAAGTACCCTGTGGAGGGGAAGAGAAGTAGAGGAGGGCAGAGGAAGACCTGGATGGACAACATCAAGGAGGACTTAGGGGAGAAAGGCACCGACTTAGCCGGAATCGGCGAGACAATCAAGAATAGAGAACTTTGGAGAAGTTTCGTAAAGGCCTCATCGTCAGATCACTGACGGAAGAGAAGAAAGAAGAGAAGAAGTACCCTGGTACAGCAGCTTGCGCCATCTTGTAAATAGTTTCTCATTCCCAGTGAGCTGAGAAATTAGTACACTTCTAATTAACAAATAGGTGCCTATTGGCTTTACTTAAGTGGGGGCAAGTGATGATACCTGTTGGGGAAGTCAAGTAGTAGAACCGAGTCTGTTCATTCCAAGGTAGTGATCGTGTGAGGGCTGGAGATTAGACTACGCTGAGAGGCCCACGTGTGCTGGTAGTGTGCTCGTCGTAAAATGAAAATAAACATGATTACGGGTAGAAATGGTAGCTGCGAGGGAACAACATTGTACTTATATAAATGTCTTGATAATCCGATTATTATCCAGGTATCCCTCGGAGACCTATGAAGTGTTGGGGGAAACCTTAACGCCTAGGAACATTAAGAAAAGTGATGCCTTTGCTCAACGCTCCTGTTAGCGCTCCTGTTAGTAGAGATAATAATCAGTGTGTTATGCGGCAAAATTGCGAAATGGAGTCTCAATACTTAGAACGGAGTGGAAGTGGGCTGCCAGGCAGAGTTGTCTGAGATAGATAATATGATTCCAGTTACGTCTGCTGTAGTAAATAGGTAGATGATCCTAGGGCTGCACTAAAATAGGTAAAAACTTCTAATCCTACACTGTAAACAGATGCCCAGCTCACAATAAAGTATCCTCGAAGAGCTATAGGCTTCTAACGGCTGAAGCTTTAGCAGTCTGATGGAGGTATACATTGTGGTTTTAAGTCTGTTGAAGCCTGGTAGAATTGAAATGTTCATTTCTGGGTGACTGACAACCAGAGTAATTGCTGAATATAGAATAGGATCTCCACCTCCCCCAGTGTCAAAGAATGATCTGTTTGGGTATTTTAATAGCTAGAACTGGGGCGTAGAGGGACTGTGATAACTGCAGCTCATACAAATACTGGGACTTCAAGTGGGCTACCAGGCAATGATGTTATGTTACCGTGGTGATAAAATTAATGGCGCCAGGGATAGATAAAGCACCAGCCGAGTGTAGGGAGAAATTGCTATGTTTGTTGATGACTTAGCAATGTTGGCATCAGCTAGGTTTCTCATCTGTGAATAAGCTGGTTTTGCGAACTCGCATTTTTGGGCGCTGTAGAAATCTCGAGATTAGGATTACAATTAGTGGTGGGTATCAGCTAGGATCATACTCTTCCTGCTTCTTTTTCTAACGCAGCAGAGGCGACTGGAAGAACTGAGGATGGTGGGAGAAGTAAAAAGCTGATGTTGTTTAGTCGGGGTTAGGCCATATCTGGGGTTAAAAGTATTAGGGGAGGAGTCAGTTACCAAGCCTACTAATATGTAGGGGTGTAATTGGGGAGATGTAGGGGTATAATTGGGGAGATTATCAGAATCGCGTGGGCTGTAACATACGTGTTGTGTCATTGATCCTTCCGTAGGAAGGCTCCAGGTTGTCTAAGCTCCATATAGATAACGAGTTCCGGTCCCCATTATGTTGGCTGAAACAAGAATAGAGTATAGGTTTTCAATATCTTTGTGGTTATTTGAATATAGCCATATTCTCATTTTGAGTAATTACAGGCCAGCGATTTGGTGGCTGCAGAAATGATTAATGCAGTGAATTTGTTATTTTGAGACAATGAAGGTTGGCGAGGATAATGAGACTGATGTTGGTGTTTAGGTAAAAGAATAGATTTATTACTGACTTTAGATTTAGTATAAATACTGTAGTTTCTATAGATTCTAAATTCATTGTAAGTGACAACTATAGCAACTATGTTCAAATGCAGCTCTCTATGAGCGGATAAATGGTATAATGACCGGATTAGCCCCTTACCCCTGGGGTAGCTTGTCTCTATGCACAAGAATCGTTTTCTGGATTAATTTTTCTTTCAGTAAAGGATAAATATTTTGTTTCTGGTCGACCTAAGTGGTTTTTCGGAAAGAGGGTGGTGTTAGTTGAAATAGAGCTCTATCGCACCAGCTTATCCTTCAAACAAACACTCTATCCCTACTACTCTTTGTTCCGCATTCCAGGACCACTCTAGCTCCAACTGGATCTTTTGCCAACATGGGGCCGTCCTTGTGGAATGCCCTTCCTTCCTCTCTTTGCGTAACCTTACTTTCTGGATCTCTTCCTACATCCCTTTCTCTGCTTAAAACCTTTTCTTTTCTCGGGGCCTTCGTACTGGGAGCGCTGCTGAGTGGCCTCAGCTGTGAGCGGCGCTATACGAATCTCCAGTCATGACACGATTACTAAACCTCATTCAGCAACAGCACCTGGTTTCAATTTCATTTATTTTCTTCAGATAGTTATTTAAAGTTTAATGATGAGCAGCACTCCTTGTATTCAACTGCCATTTTGTGACTATTTCTACACTACTTCAAGTTTAAACCATATGTCAGAAGTGATAATCAGTTTTTCAAATTTTTTGACCCATTGTGCCATCCAGCCATGGCTCCCCTATAGCAGGTTCATGGCACCCTTGGATGCCACGGCACCCTGATTCAGAAACACTGCAGTGTAACTAATATTACATATAATTGTTTAATTTAATAAGTTTGACTTAGAATCTTGTGTTTTCTAGGTTGTATGAGATGTACCCGGCTGTCATATTTTGTACAGATGGTATTACAATTAGTAGTTGCATAGTATTTGGGATTTTTTATTTTTGGCTTGTAAAACCACTATACACAGCGTATGTATTTAACTAGTTATATTTGTTTTATTATGTTTCTTTTTGGTACTTCGTTGATTATGGGTTTAATAGTAGATTAGTATTTAAGTGTTTTTACTATGTTTTTTCGACATGTGGGTGGCTTAAACTGTTAGTTTTATGTATAGTGTAAGTTAAAGCATCATATAGACTTATTCTTCAACACGTGCAGCATCAGTTGCACCTGCTTTGTCACGAAATCTCTCTCGCCTTGGAGCGAGAGTGACGTACAATTTGCATGTCTCAGACTCATCTTCGTGACAACCTTGAATCATTATTACACCTGTGCCCACCACCTTCACAGACATCTTACTGTTTTTATTGGTTTATTTTTTGAGGTGTAACCATTATCATCTTTCCCTTAGCCGCACTTTGACCTAACGTGAATGAGTATTGTCATATATGCATACTTATTTGCATACTGATCTCGTTTTAGAAGTATGCTTATGATAGCAGTAAGAAGATGAGCAGTCCCTCAGCCTAGCCTGAGAGACAGCCACGGGTATAAAGTGTTCACGATTTTTATTTTCTTATCCTTAGCATTAGAGGGCAGGTAACCAGTTATCTTCCTCACCGTCTCATCTTCCCACCGACAGTGTATGGTTAGTGCAGCTAAGGGAAAGATGATAAAGGTTACACCTAAAAAACGATTACGTTCCGTACGTATGGTTGCACACTCGATCCATGTATTGTTTATTGTGCTAGTACACATGTAAAGAGAGAAAGCTGTTGTGAAGAACCTAGGACTATTCTCGCTATAGATACTGTAGTAATTGCCTTTGCTAGCATAATTTTATTTATTGTTTTTTTTGGTGGGTCAAGAGCTGCCACATTTCTAGTGGTGAAAAGATATCACATATAGTAAGGATTGAGCGAACACAATAGACCTTTTGTTCAGTAAGGGGTCCGGGTGTGTGTTAATTCATGGTTTATATTTGCTATTACAAACGGGGCTGATGGCCTTAGTCCGTTGGCAGTCATTATAGCTAGGGCCGCTTGGAGCCCCCAGTTTGAATTTATTGTAGCGCCTGGTGCTGTTTTCCCCATGTATGCCTCACTGAGTGGGGATTAGGGATTTTCGTAGCTGACTGCCGAAAGCAAATTGATCTTGTTGGAACTGCCCTCACTAGAGCAATTCTGGATAAGATAGTGTTTGTGGGTTTGGAGATGTAGCGTCCTGCTCTTAGTGGAATAGCTGCAGAAATTATAGCTCCTGCAATTGGAGCTTCTACGCTTGGTCTTCAGGCAATCATGAGTGCACTGTGAATAGGAGAAGTTTCGCCAGGAAACATCCTGCTGTCAATGCTCATGCGCAGCTTATGAGTGGGAAACCATTAGGAAATTCAATATTTAATAGGAATAATTGGAGGCTGCTGCTGCAATGTTTGAGAAAAAGGAAGTTTATAGGAAATTCAATATTTAATAGGAGTTATTGGAGGCTGCGGCTGCAATGTTTGAGAAAGAGGAAGTTCTTACAGATCTTGGCAACTAATAGGGGTGTGGATGGATATGGTTACACCATGTGTTGTTAGATGTATTCTGGCTTGTGACTTTTCTGTTTTGTATCATCATGTTATAACTAGGTTAATGTTATAGTTCGGTCAAGAGATGCTTCAATTCAGATTTAGATTACAGATATGTTGTAGGGGTAAAAAGCAGTTTACTAGGGTGATTTGTAGGTGACAATAAATTCTGTTTGAGCACTGCAATTGGTGCAATACTTTTGTAGCCTACTTGGTATAATTAATTATGACCGTTACTCAGATTATTAGGAGTGGTGGGTATCAGATATAAACTCTGTTATTTTAGCATATATGGGAGGGTTGTTAATGAGTGTGATGCAGACTAACATTCCACAGATTGTACGAACTGGTCTTGTGACTCATGAATGTAGGATTTCTTGTTATTGGTGTGAGTTGAGACGTGTTGATATCAGAAGAAATTCTGCTGGTAGCATTTTGTTATTTTCAGAAAGTCTAGTATGTCAGTAAGTGTGGGAGTTGTAGAAAAAAGACTGAGCATGAACATTGTATCCGTATTTTGCAAACTGATGTCAACAAAATTTTAAAGCAGCTGATTTCAAAGTTAGCAGTTTTGCAAGTCAGACTCGAATCAAAATCAATTCCTTTGTTGAGAAAATTCAAAAATGCATGAAAATTTCTTCTCTTTGTCAGAGACTCAGAGTCAAGTAATGCTAGATCACATTAACACAACTGAGGGGGGAGGTTGGAAACGACCCCCTGGGGTGTGAAATGAAGGCTTAACTGTTGGGGTCCTAAGAAAGACTAGGGGCTCTGAATTCCCAACCCCCCCCCCCCAATAATTCCCACCTGATGTCAGTGCTGTTGGATGTGATACAAATACAAATTTGTTGCTGACCTACGGTGCCGAAACTTAGCATTTTCCCTGTACAGAACCATTCACATTTCATGGTCGCCAATCGCTCTGTATTCTCCAAAGTGTCATCAGTGTTGATGCGTTGTACATAAAGTAACTGTTTCGTAATTTCACGTTTATGTAGCGCCTCTAACAAATCCGTTTGGGTGAGGGCTCCAGACACGATGCTAAACCATGATCAGACAAAGTGGTTTCCAGCCTCGAACGGAATTGCGCAAATTAAAGTCATTAAAATTACAGCACCAGTTGCTAGGCAACCTTTTCCAGATTGATGGCCCTGCCCAAAAACGTCTATGCTGCACTGTGGAAATTCAAGGAGAAGTAATAGCTTGGTCATTTTGCAGTGTGATGAGACCTGGGGTCGGATTATCGATGCAGCGAACCATGCAGTTAATGGCAGTGTAGGAATGATTAGGTTTCCTATCAACTCTTCAGTCATACCTTATGTACGTGTGAGTTACTGTATATCTGGGTGCAAGCACGTCTGTAGGAACATCGAGGACACATCTTATGGACTTATGGACTGATCTTCTGGATATTGACCTAATTACGGCTTGGTTTGATGTGCCATCGGTTGATGCCTTGTGTATTAGACACCAGTGCAGTTGAAGTTACTACTTACAATTACATCCCCATTACACTCTGTACAGTGGATACACCTGAGCATATGTACGTTGTTCTAGAATTTTCTAGCATAATGTGATGACTGCTATATTGCAGTTTTCATGTATGTTTGTACCTATCTGTATGGCTATTTACTTAGTAATTTTCAACAGCTTCACAAGACATGATGATACAAAACCATGAATTATCAAACACCGAATCATACTGCTCTTCAAGAGTGATTCATCAGAGTGGCTTTTCACGAGAGCCTCTAATGAGTCTATCGAGAATCCGTAATTACAGTTATAAATTACCGTGGGCCTACGTGAGACACCATTTGATGGTCGTTTAAGTGAAACCTTAGTGATGGATCAACATCGATTGGAGATATCCAGTCAGGGACAGATGGATCAAGGATCTATTGGAGATGTCTACTATTCTCTGGTCAGGAACGGTTAGATCGGAGAAACCAGGGAAACTGGCTATTGGTGGCAGAGTGAGCTTAGTTGAGACATCAAAGAATTTCAGCATAGATGTCTGTTAGTGATTTTCTTGATCTTTTATATACGGGTAGGGCTTTTTTTCAGCCGGAACGCGCCGGAACGGCGTTCAGGCACCTTTTTCAGCTCCTAAAAAATAATTTATTTATTTTAATAATTAAAACAATAATTTAGTTATTTTAATTTAATTTAATTTAATGCCGCACTTAGTTCATTAACGCATCAACTCACTGAAATGCTGACGTCCAGCCCCTATGTACATCTGATAGCGCTGGATTTTTCAAAAGCATTTGATACGGTGAGGCATGACTATCTGGCTGAACAGATGGCGGACTTACCCATTCCCGACGTTGCTTACAATTGGATCATTGCGGCCCTCCACCAACGACAACATTGCACTAAGTTTAAAGGAATTACCTCTGCGGCGATTGAAATCAACTGCAGTATTGTCCAGGGATCAGGAACTGGTCCGATACTGTTCCTAACAGCAATATCCAAACTTAAACCTAAACATCCAACTAACCGGATACTCAAGTACGCTGACGATACCTATCTCCTGGTTCCTGCTGCCAATAGCAACCTGATAAACTCGGAAATCAGGCACATCGAGATCTGGGCTGCGAGATGTAATCTGAAGCTTAACCAAGCAAAGACCCAGGAAATGGTTGTCCGTAAGCCGAGAAGAAAACTGAATGAAAACCAGCCGATGGAGATTCCTGGTCTTTCCAGAGTCAGAACCATGAAGATCTTGGGTGTCACGCTCTCCGATGACTTCTGCTTTGACGTGCATGTTGACAATCTATGCACTGGTGCAAGACAATCAATGTATGCATTACGGATCCTGACTACTCATGGACTACTTGGCCCCTCAATGTACGATGTGGTGACAGCTACCACAGTGGCGAGGATGACGTACGCTGCGTCCGCTTGGTGGGGTTATGTGGGGCAGAGGGGACGTGAGAGACTACAGGCAATATTTAGGAGACTGGTTAAAGCTGGTTATCTTCCTGTGGACTACCCTAGATTCGAACAATTGATCCGTACTGCTGATTCTAAACTTTTCACGACCGTCCTTACATGTCCTACACATGTGCTTCATGTGCTATTACCTCCTGTTAAGCATACGGGTTATACTTTGCGACCCCGTGTTCATAATCGGGTTCTCCCGACTGCTGACAGTCTAGCTCGTAAATCTTTCATAGTTAGGATGATTTTCACCGGAATATAGGCCTTAGTACTTTAATCTGGACGTGATATACATGTGTAAACCAAAATGCGGTTAGCAGTTGGATTAATAAAGGATATACTTACTTACTTACTTACTTACTTACTTAAGTGTTTATGAACTGTTTTCAGTGTTTATTGAGACCCCTCCCAACCCCCAATCCCGTTTTTCTCGTGATTTTAGCCCGCCCATAATTGTTGCGTTCCGGCACCTATTGTTCCGTTCCGGAACCTTTTTTTCTAGAAAAAAAGCACTGTATACGGGTATGTATGCCTGTGTGTATTTATGTATGTACATGCATATGGATGGTTGGATGTGTGTTTGCAGTGCTTTTTTCAGTTACGAAAAATTAATTAATTTATTTTAATAATAAAAATAATAATTTTGTTCATTTAATTTCAGTGGAGTGAGCTGTTTTCAGTGTTTATTGAAACCCCTCTATTACCCCAATCCCGTTTTCTCGGAATTTTAGCCCTTCCATAATTGTTCAGTTCCAGAACCTTTTTTCTAGGAAAAAAGCACTGTGTTTGTATATATGTATGTATGTATGAAGACATTTAATTAATTTAGCTTCTTTAAAGTACCTCTCAAAACGCTGCAGACGGAGTTTGATCATACCTCGATCAAGTCCTAGTGAGTAAGCTGCATGGTTCTCCCTTGGCATGATTCAGGCAAGTTTATTATTCTGCGATTCTAGGAACATGCGTCATTCAGAGAGTTGATGGCGGTGGAGACATGTGCAGGAGATAAATTTCCAGATTTTATTAATTATTAATGAAAAAGAACGAACTGTTGATGATGCATTTGTAAACAAAGTTTATGATGCCTCGGCCGTTGAACCTCTCCAGACCTCTGTTATATCAGAATTTATGAGCACCTTCAAAAGGTTCTTGATAGATGCTAACCCTAAACACACGTACATGCAGAAGAATACGTAATTACACAGCGTCCAGAAAAAATGTTCACCAGAGTGTCCAGAAAAAGGAACCCTCATATTATTATATGCTTTTAAAAATTGTTAATGCCTTTGGAACACCTGTAGTAAAGGACTCGGTAATAATTATTAGCAAGCGTAGTCAGTGTTTGAAATGTCTCCCTTTAGACGAACAGAAGGGCAATGCCCACTGGTGACATCGATAATTGACTACCATTATCGGTTATGCATTTATAGAGTTACCGAAAATGATTACGTAATAGTACCTCATTTCAGGGGCGCATTCATAAATTGTATAAAATTATTTATAGTTGAATAAATAAAAGAATCGTTTTAGAATCTAGAAGTACATAAAAAATCTTCAAATAAAATGCAATGTTTATTTCACGAAGTGTTGCCAAAGTTATTCGAGTTTGCAAAGTGTTCCTTTTTAAAGGCAGCGTTCTTAAACTGAAACCTTATTTAAAGGCAGCATTCATAAACTGTATATAATTATTAATAGTAAATAGGTAGGTAAAGAATCTTTAAAAAAAAGAAATATATATTTAACTAAGTATTGCTCAAGTTAGTTGAGTTTGCCAAAGCATTCCTTGTTTCTAGACGAGACTGTTTGATGAACGTTGGTGTTCAGAACGCATTTCCGGGAGAAAATATCGTGTAGATTCAGCCCTGTGTGTTTGCGTGCTGGGTTCGTGGCATCGTTTTATAAATAAAATGGGTAGCGTTAGAAGAATACGGGTTTAACGAGAACTCGGCATGCGTTGCCTTGGAAATTTGTCGCTAATGAGTCGGTTCTGTTGTCGTAGCTTAGCAACCGTGATGACCTGCCGTCCCCCCCCCCCTTGGGAGTCGCCAGACACGAGGCTTTTGGTTGCTATTTGATCAGCCATCGTTGCCCCGGCTTTGGGCATTTCGTGTTGGTTTTATATTTCGTCTGCAGACTTCAGAACCTGTGGCTGTGTTGGCAGATGCTAATACCCCTTGAGAATTTTATGCGTGTCTGCTCGCCGGGTACCCGGCGGACTACTTTTTTCCCGGGTAATTAATGTTGGATCCGACGCAGCCCGTTGTGTTTATGATCGCGGCCTTCGTTGTAAACTGGCCATTAATTACTTTTGTGAATATGCTTTACGCGCGGAAACTGCTATACACTCTCGCATTCTCGCATGTTCGGCTGTAAATACATGTCGCTGATTTCCTGGTGGTTTGCAGTATTGTTTGTGCTGCCATTGTGTTGAGGTTCCAAATCCATAGTTTCATATGAAGTTTGCGATATATATAACAGTATATATTATAACGTTCAATAACAGTATATATATACTATTATTATATTATTATAACTGTTATTGTAACAGTATATATATATATATAGGATGTTATTCTATGGGCATAATTACAGTAATAATAACAGTATATATATATATATATATATATATATATATATATATATATATATTAATGAAGAAGAACTTCTACACAGTTTCCTTCCAGCACACTCACAGGACTTATATACAGTATATATATATACATATATATATATACATATATATATATATACTGTTATCGAACGAGTTTTGCATTTCTCATAGAATTCCAGGTATCCGTAACCACCGGCAGCCAAGAATCGAATTAGTATAGGACTTCTACTCAGTTTCCTTCCAGCACACTCACAGGACTTAGTGACTGACCAGGCTGTTTAGGGCTACGAAACTAAAATGCCCATAGAATAACAATAATCATATTAATAATGATAATTATTATTATTATTACTATTACTTAATGATAATAGTAGTAATAATACTAATAATTTTTATTATTATAATTATTATTCTTTTGTAAGGATAATAATATTAGGCCTACTACTACCACTATACTACCACCACTACTACTTCTACTACTATTGTTGTTATTATAATTTATTATTATTATTATTTTGAAGAAGTCTAGTAATATTATTCAGTTATTATTATTATTATTGTTGTTGTTGTTGTTGTTGTTGTCGTCGTCGTCGTCGTTGTTGTTGTTGTTGTTGTTATATAATTACAATTATATTATTAATATTATTATATTATAATTATTATTATTATAATTATTATCATCATTATTATATTTTTTTACTTGAGGTAATATTATTATTATTATTATTATTATGCAATGTTTCTCAGTCAGATCCTATTCAATCAAACGAAATAGAAAAGCATAACACCTCTTTTTGTCTGCACTTTATAGAATTTCATTTATTGCTTGAATGAATTTCCTCAATGTTCCATTGCTTTTGATCTCGTTTTATTGATAATTCTTCTCTTTTGCTTCTGTTCCTTTTATGGCTGCTGCCAAAACGGACAATGCGCTGCCATCAATTGAGTTCCATCCTGTCTTTGGGACTTTCTGTTTGGCTCCTACGATTGTGTTTTCCTTTGTAAATGTTCTATTGCGATCAAGTTGTACTGTGACGTGTCCCGCTTTCTTTGGGATGGACGGAAAGTCAATCGGAATGAATATCTGTCTGCGTAAATAAAAGAAACGGTGACTTCTCTTCTCGTTTCTTGTGCTGTGCTCTTCTGGTTAAAGAAACAGTGCGGACTCATTAAGACAAAGTCATCGAGGGACATGCTTCATGACACAGCGTGTAAATCAGGCCACATGTAGAAAGGGATAATGCTGAAAGTCAATGTTTAGTACTGCACTGGAGTTCTTGTACAGTGCGTTAACCAGTATGGCGTGTTAAATTAATAAATGTAACGCCGCTTCGCGTTAAGCAGACCGGTGCACAATTCTGGTGCGTGTAAACGGGTTCACATTGTGCATCAACTATTGGTGCTACTATTAGTAAATCTGGTGTTACTATTTAAATCTGCTACTGCTTGGCAGCTGCTGTCTACTGTGGCTGTTTTATATCTACTACTAATATCCGAGTAATAATAACGTTGCAATATTTTAAATCTGCTATACAATACAATACAACTGTTTTGATACAATACAATACAACTGTATTTGATATTGCCCTCCTTCCAAAGTACAGTCGTGCAGACATGACCATACGACAGAACATCGATGGCACTGAGCAATTGTGAGTGAAGGACTTGCTCAAGGTCCCTACACAGAACAAACCGCCTGGATGGAGGATCGAACCCACACTCTCCGCGTTACAGTCCAAGCGCTCCATCCATTCTGCTACTGTGCCCCACTGCTGACTATTTCACTCTGCTACTAATTTCCAACGAATAGTAAATCTGCTATGGCCATGTTTAGATCTATTACATGGCATCTTTACTAGTAATAAATTTACTGTGATCATTGTGAGATATGCCATTGGTTTGACCATATTTTATGTATGAACTGTCGTAGTTGACACTGTCCACTGGAAGGGGCGCTATATAAATTTCAATTGATCACCAGATGTTAAGAGGAAGCTGTCTTGGATTGATTGGCTGTTGAGCATACCCGGTAATTTGCAATGGTTCCAATACACATGAAGCCCATGTTATGTTAAACCCATTTCATGTTAAACCCATGTTATGTTAAGCTCATGTTATGTTAAGCTATGTTATGCTATGCTGTGTTATGCCATGTTATAATCTGGAATGCTTGCATATTTCTGGACTGTGAACCCAGTGGGACTTTTTGAGAGCTGACAATGTTGGTGTATAATGACAATGGAATGGGGTGCTGTTAGTGTTTGATGGTGATGACAATGAAGGTGACTATGGCAACGACGATGATGATGACGACGATGACGATACGAGATAAAAACTATCTTGGACTTATGAATTACTGTAAACTAAGAGATTCTTTCTTCCATTCCGTAGTACTGTCGTCATCGAGATGTCGGGCAGTTTGTGATAAACGTCTTTACGCCCGTCATTTACAAGATTCTAAAACACAACCTGGTGAGTAGGCCTATTATACCTATTATATCTATTTTACATATTTATTCTACCTATTAGACCTATTGGACCTATTATTCCTATTATACCTTTTATACCTATTATACTTATTATACCCATTATACTTATTAAAAATCTAAATACTTTTCTGAAACCCGGAAATAACAACGTGTCAGATGATGCGTGGATATCTTCAATACAGCATTTCAACGGTTTCCTCTTAGCAGCGAAATTGAAAATAATGAGACGAGACAACGTGCCAATTATCTCAATGCCACTGGCTACAGAAGTAGTCTACTCGTCAAGCTGTTAATGGTCCTCGCATCCTAAGCCAGTTTCTTCTAAAACAAGATTAAGAAATCCGACCATCCGTTGCTTTGGTTATGGTAGACCATGTTTTCTGTGGCTTTGGTTATGTAGACTGCATGGCAGATTCTTTTCGCTAAATTTAGAGCAGTGTGCTGTGATCATCATCCTTCGATGCTTTTGGTATACAGACGCTCTTTAAAAGAAGAGAGCAGTGCATGTAGGTAACGCTTGGGGCGTATGGGCAACTTTATTTCTTGGCCTCTTGGAGGGTGCGCAATAGTATAGTGGTTAGCATGCTGGACTGTCAGTCGAGAGGTCGGGGGTTCAAATCCCAGGGCAGAAATATGGTTTGAAATTTCTGCTCCACCTGCACCTCTTACCAACTCAGTTATAATGAGTGCACTGACTGTATATTGTCAGTGGGAAGATGAGACGGCGAGGGAGAGGTCTGCTTCTCTTCTTCTTATAGTTGTCGTATGTCTTCCAACTTTATGATGAACATTTTTCCTTTATGCCGTGAGTTTTCTGGTCTAATTTGTTGGGTCATCCCACCGACCTCCACTGTTGGGCCCCTTCCCAGGTTCAAGGTTCATTAGGCCCAAAGTTGGCCTCCTTATGCTGTCGCTGGTGGCAACTGGTTACCACCTGTGGGCCCATTGTGGGTTCCATGAATGTGGGTGTCAGTATCATATCGATGGGACAAAGATGTATGTGCAGTGGCGTAAAGGTTACCATTGAAGCATGTGCATATTCAGTGGTGCCAAGGTTACCATTAAAATATGTGCATATGCAGTGGTGTCAAGGTTACCATTAAAGTTTTTGCATATGCAGTGGTGTCAAGGTTACCATTAAAGTATGTGCCTGTGCATATGTATAGTGGTGTCGAGGTCACCACTATACATACTGATGTTGTTTTCCACAAGAAGGGCGGTGAGTTTTCATGCTGGATTCTCGTTGCTTTTCAGGATATTGGAAGACAAGCAAAGCGACGCATTTTTGTCCAGGAGTACATTGAGGCGCTGAGAAGTCATGGCTCTAGTTCAGTCTGGAACTTCGTTAAACAGTAATGTATATCTTGTCATCTCCAGGTAATTAAGTAGAGTAACTGGATCATTAATTAAAGTAGTTTAATGTTGCTGAACGTTTCATTGTTTGTACCTTGTTAGTAGTGTTTCAAATTCCTGTGTTTGTAAACATATTATGTAATGATAAATTCTTATATATATGAATTAATAACATTTTTATATTGCTTTGTCTAATGTAGAAAGTACCTCTCATTAGTCTCATGTGAAGCAGTGCGGAATTAATTTCCCAATTATGATTACAATTAAAAGTAATAGGATAAATATATGTTGCCTATTATAGTCCATGGTGTATAACACCGCAGTGATGTTTAATATAATTTGCTATATATATACATATATATGTATATATATATATATACATATATAATATTATATACATATGTATGTACATATATTTACATTTACACACACTGACATATTGTATTGTATTGTACTGTATTCGGATATCTATAAAGTGCTTCTATAGCGGGAGGGCCATTCAGAAGCGCTCCCAGTGCGAGAGACCCCGAGAGAAAAAGCAAGTTTTAAGAAAGGTAAAAGAGGAAGAGACGTTACCTGAGAGAATAGAAGAACGAACGAACGGAGGAAGCTCATTCCAAAGAGCAGGGCCAATAGAAGCAAAAGACCTAGATTGAGCCAGTGAAGTCCTGACACGGGGAACGAGGAGGTCCAAACGGTCAGAGAAACGAAGAGGACGCAGAGAAGCAGCTGAGTGAGGGCGATGAATTAAATCACAAATATTTCGGAGCAATATTTAAGCCTTAGAGGCATGGATGTGGACCTTGAATTGGATGCGGGCAGAAGGGGGAGCCAGTGGAGTTTTTCTGCCATAAAGGTGGTAATATGAGAGAATCGAGGAGACGGGCAATTAGTCTAGCAGCAGCATTGAGAACAGACTGAATAGGAGCAAGACGGACCTTGGGAAGACCAATGAGGAGGGAATTGCCGTAGTCAAGTCTAGATGAGCCGACAAATGCATGGACAATCGAAGTGAAAATTGCAGATGAGACGGATAGCCCTATGGCGCCTTAGGTGAAAGTAGAAAGTGCGGGTGAGTTTGCATATGCATGAACACCAGCACACAACACTGGTCACATTTACTCTGTCTCACTCATGTATGTGTGTTTGTATGATTGTGTTTGTGTGTATTTCTGTATGTGTGTGTGTGCCTGCGTGCGTGCGTGCATGCGTGTGTGTGTGTGTGCATGTGCGTGCGTGTGTGTGTGTGAGTTTGTGAGTTTGTGCTTGTGGCTTTATGTGTGTTTGTGTGTGTGTGTGTTTTTTTTTTTTGTGTGTGTGTGTGTGTGTGTCTGTGTGTGTGTGTCTGCGTGTGTGTGTGTGTGTGCGTGCGTGTGTGCGTGTGTTAGGTAGTTATTGTACCAGCGTAAAAGGGTATTTAATTGAAATATATCCAGGTGTGTGCAGTGGTTTGCAGTGCTGTCACTTTGGTCCAATTCCAAGAAGGAAACCAATTGTTATGATCAGATGACCTCCCGGCACCAACAGAAGGAAACTGTACCCCCCCCCCCAAAAAAAAGAAGAAAAGAACTGGAAGCCACTACCAGGCAGTGCCAATCCCAGCCCTGGAAAAAGGAGTACGGCAACGTCAAGGCCTTTAATTCCATGAGATCTCATTAAACACCGGAAACTAGGAATCCATCTGCGACACTGTGATCTATTCGGTAGCACACTGGGCCTGTATTCCAACGATTGATTGTCTGAGCCTGTGCAGCCATGTAATAAATCCTGGACAAGTGGTTTACACACACACGCTTGCTTGCGCACGTACACACTTTTCTTGTGTCTCGGGATGATAAATTCTGATCTCGCTCTAGAATGAGTGCAGTTAATCAAATGGATAACAGTAAGTAGGTTAATACCTGAATGTTTTTACAGTACCCGCTAAGAACTTCTTAGGATTAGGATCAGGATACTCTCTTGTACCCTAAGTCATATTGATCTTGACATTCGCTAGATTAATATACATATGTATCTAACACATATATGTATATACTTATTTATTGTTCGTATGTCTATATATATTATATATGTATAAATTAAGAGTGGAGATCATTCAGTTTGCACTTATTAGCATCAGGAGCTGATGTACCGGGTAAATATGTAAATAAATATATATATATATATGTATATATATATATAAAATATATATATTATTATTTATATATAGTTATATATATTTATTCATCTAAATTTTCAGACTATTAATTTTTCTTCTTATAAATATTTTTAAAATTTATGTTCATATGTCAGATTGTACATTTCATTAGACTAAAAATTATGGGGAATCAAGATTTATAAAAACCCTACTGTGTCAGACCGTTGTCAAGTGGTTTAACTCGGCAGAGAGAGGCAAGGGTGTGGAAGCTGAAAGGTTTGATGGAAAACATTGCAGCATATTGAGCAGCGCATAAGTCATTTTCAAGTCAATAGACATTGTGGAGCTGTGAAAACTCTGTCCCTGTTTACGGTTTGTGGACAAAAGGATAGCCGCATTGCAGTTTGCTTTATTGCCAAGTTTTATGGCCTGTATGTAGGGCGATTGGCCTTTGGTTGACTAATAGCTTCGTTTCATGTCTTTGTTTTCAGAAATGATCGCCATTGTTCAGTAAATGTGCTCTGTTATACTGTTTAAATGTGTTCGAATGTATGTACAATTGTACATGTATGTATGTGTATGTACATGAATGTGTGTAACTGTGTATTTATGTATGTTTGTGTATGTATATGTATGTGTGTATTTATGTATATATGTTTGTATGTGTGTGTATGTATTTGTATATTTGTGTATATATGTATGTGTTTATGTATATGTATGTATTGTATTTATTTATTTATTTATTTATTTATTACTATGAATTCAGTCATGTGGACACAGTAGCCAATTGGTTAGAGCGCACATCTAATATCGCAGAGAGTACGGGTTTGAGCCTCCTCTCTGAGATGATTAATATGTAGGGACCTTGAGCAAGTCCTTCATGCGCAATTTCTCATCACAGTTGGTTGATGTTTAATCGATGGATAATGGCTCTCAAAAATGTATAAAAATACTAGAGCATAATTTATGCATTCGGTCATTCATCTTTGTTTATTGTTCCCCAAAAATATTAATTAAGATACGAGCCTGACATAGAGTGAATAGGTTGCTAGGGTAGACACCACAGCGCCAGAAGGTACTACCATCATGATCGGCTTAATTAACACTTAGGCCTAATACAGACGGCAACCAAGAAGATAAAGCATCTTTAATTAATGTTATGCTTGAGTCTTAACTAAATAAAAAAGAAGTCGCTTGCGTATATGTATTTTATTCTAATTTAATTGCCATCTCGCTGGCTGTTAAGGTTGCAAGAAAAGGTGGACAGAGCAAAGACCCGAATTCACCTATCGCCTATCAAGACAGATGCTTTGATAGGTTACCTAGTGACCCATCGCCTATCCAATCAGAGGTCTTGAGAGGCGACCTATTGAGACAAATGCCTTGATAGACGACCTGTTGCCTATCAAGACAAATTCTATCAGACCTATCGACCTATCGCCTATCAAGATAGATGACTTAATAGGCGACCTATCTATCGCCTGTCAAGACATGCCTTGACAGGTGACCTAGCGACCCATCAAGACAAATCCCCTAAAAGGCGACCTATTGCCTAACAAGACAGATGCCTTCGACCTATCGCCTATCAAGACAGATGCCTTGATAGACGGCCTAACGACCTATCGCCTATCAAGACAGATGCCTTGATAGACGGCCTAACGACCTATCGCCTATCAAGACAGATGCCTTCGACCTATCGCCTATCAAGACAGATGCCTTGATAGACGGCCTAACGACCTATCGCCTATCAAGACAGATGCCTTGATAGACGGCCTAACGACCTATCGCCTATCAAGACAGATGCCTTGATAGACGGCCTAACGACCTGTCGCCTATTAAGGCAACTATGGATAGCAATCCACTGGTTTTGCTCCAGATGTAGGCATGGCCGCGCCATCAATACTAATCTTCTAGTTTCGGTGCATTATTTTGCTTGCTTGTGACATTTCTGTTCGTAATGACATTTAGCATCATATATATATATAATTATATATATATATATATATATATATATATATATATATAGGCACAAGCAGTGCTTTTGTGAGGTTCTTTAAAGGCGCTATATAAGGTATCCAGATACATACATGCATACGTACATTTAAAACCAAATGTATATATGCAAAGAGCGATGAAAATAAGGAAGTAAGTCTTTTAATGATGTGAATGTATATGTATGAATGTATGTATATATATATATGAATTTTAGTATGGATACGTGTGTATATGTCTGTATGTATATATATTATATATATATATATATATATGTATGTATAATATATATGTGTGCGTGTGTGTGTATGTGGAGACTTGCTATCTATAGCACTTTTTAGTGCCTCACAAAGCACAGAATTCCTCTCACATTGTGTTTCAGTTCAGCCTGTCTTACACATGAAATACTGAGAAAGCTGCTGCAGAAGTAATTAGCAGATTGAGGAACATTTATGATGTTTTTTTTCTCGTAATAACAGCATGCATGGAGCGTCGAGTCATTGTCCTCATCTACGAATCCTACCAAACATGGTTTCTGTCTGTCTCGCGATGATCCACGGATATTATGAAGACAGAGAAAATGGGTCAGTCTCTTGAACCGTTCTTCTTCGTTAACTCATGCACGTGTATCTGTTTTTGTAATTGCGGTATTAGTTAATTTATGTAGGGGCTCTTTAAAAATTAAACTACTCAGAGCTGCTTCCAGTATGAGAGTTTTAATTATTATTATTATTATTATTATTATTATTGTTAATTAAATTTGTAACCCTTGCTCGGTCACACCGAAATGTGAATCTGAGACACGGATAGTCAATTGCCTGGAGAAGGTGCATTTAGGTATCCAAGTGCTTGAAAGCCAAGGAAAAATAGTGAGTTTTGAGCCACTTTTGAAGGTAGAGAGTGAATATGACTTACGAAGAGAGTGGCAGTCGATTCCATTCCTTGGGGGCAGAGACATGGAATGCACGCGAGCACATATCTGTTTTGCATCATGGCTCAGGTAAAGGACTGGTGTTTTATGATCCTAGGCACTGGCAGTGTGTGTGTAAGGAGGTAGTAGTCGTTGATGGTAGCAAGGTATATAGATCATAAGGCAGTGGGTTGCATCACTTCTAACAGAAACACTTTCAATGCTAATCTGGAACATGGATGGATATAATGTATGTACAATGTCACTTGCGATAGGTATTTCTATTTGGCTAAATTTAGCATAACATAATATGAAATGAGATAACGTATGGATGCTTCTCTTTGGTTAGATTTAACATAACATAATATGAAATAACATAATATATGGGTGTTTCTGTTTGGCTAGATTTAACATAACATGATATGAAATAACATAACATATGGATGCTTCTATTTGGCTAGATTTAACATAACATGCTATTAATAACATAACATATGGGTGTTTCTGTTCAGCTAGATTTAACATAACATAATGTGAAATAAGATAACATATGGATGCTTCTACTTGGCTAGATTTAACATAACATAATTCGAAATAACATAACATATGGATGCTTCTATTTGGCTAGATTTAACATCACATAATATCAACACATAACATATGGGTGTTTCTGTTTGGTTAGATTTAACATAACATGAAATAAGATAAACTGTAGGTGTTTGTGTTTGCTAGATTAACATTATGCAACATGAAATAACATAACTTAGTTTGTGACTGGTTAGAACCATCGCAAATTCAATATCCAATCCTTCCTATAGCTTCCTCTTCGACGCTTTGATTACATTAGTTTAGATGCGGAGAAGAATGGATCGCATCAAAACATATCACAACGGATTGAATTCGACAGTTCTTGATAAGCTTTGCAGATGGAAGAAGGTGTTGCATAAATCGTTAGACTGCTTTGCGCTCCATGCTGAGCCCCAGCTTTCAGTTCTACGAGGAAGAAACTCGTCTCTCTGTTTTGATTCCTGTCAGTTCTAAGGACAAATCCTTTCCACTTGACAAGCGGACTGTGACAGATCAGAAGCAAGGGATCCTTTGTGGTGTTGGATTAAGACATTTCAGGAAATACTGTTTGGCAGTTGGTTGTTTTTGTCTGCGCTCGATGTGTGCGTTTGTCTGAGAGATCGGGTCGGGTGTAGAACAGATTCCCGATCACAAGATGCTCGGCAGAATGCAAACAATTTAATTCTCGGCACGGCTTCGGTGTTTGTTCGACACTGAAGCCAGTGTCTGATCGGGGCTTCTCTACATGTGCAGTGTACAGGATTTGATTCGTGATATTAATGTGAAATGAAATTGTCTGTATGTACGTAATTGGATTGCTTCTTGGTCAGTGCAGATTTGGACTAGGAAATGTGTTAATGTGGGATCTTTTTCATTTTGTGCTTCCAGTGTGACATCCTTAAACCCGTGCGAAAATATCCATTATGTCCTAATACCCAGTTGCATTTTGTTGAACAATACCCATAATGTATGCCAATATTACATATTGCTTATATAGTATTCTGATACCCTAGTATGTAATGTAATGTAAATATCCTAAATTTCTTAGCACCACACAAAAGCCACGTCGGAGAGACCAACTTATTCACCACGCACTATATCGAATTAAGTCCACAACAGTCTTGTCCGTTCTGGTGCCTGGTTAGAATCTCTCAAGGAAACTGAAACTCGCCATCATCAACTGGTGTATTTAGAAAAAGGAGCCAATTTTGCGATGGTTGAGATCTTGTATTTGGGAAAATTACTTACCCTTTTCTAGTCCTTCCCCCATACTAGAACGAGTGCAACTTTCATGTTTTCGTGTTGCCAAAACCCTTGATGATCTTTCCGGTCATCCATCTTTTCAGCCAGTTTCCCCCGACTGCATAACTTCTTGAGCTCCTTATCCTTTAGGTTTTGATGTGTCCTGTCTTTCTTCAGACTTTACACAGTTTTTGCTGTAATAGTATTCTCACGCTTGTTTTTCTAATTCCACTCCTCTTTGGGCAAACCGCACTGAAACAAGTTTTGGATATCTATCTAACTGCTCTTCATCTGGCAACTGACTAACCATGCCTCAGATTCGCATTTCTGTGTGACTATGTTCGTAATAAATAAGAAATAAGGGCAATTTAATGGATTGACCCCAGCAAATGGAGGGCATAGCCAGATTGTCCGTTGCTATCTTATTCCGGATATTTCTATAGCGCCTCTCGAAGTCAACTACTACTCAGAGGCGCTCCCGACTCCAGCATTTAATACTGTGCCTGAATTTTCACGCCGAAGCGCCACGAGCAATTGCGAGTGAAGGACTTGCCCAAGGTCCGTACGCAGCGGCTAGAGTGGGATTCGAACCTGCAACCCTCCGGTCACAAGGCACCGAACTTACCACTGAGCCACCACGCCCCACTATCATGAGTACTTGACTTCCAGCTAACAACAGCAGACCATAATGATTTTAAGTAAGATGAAGTATGGTAAGGTATGAGGAGGCAAGGTAAGGTCCTAGAAAGGAATTTATAATTAGTGCTTAATTAGGATATTCGCTGAATTAAAATGCATTGCTGTTGAAAACAGTTCTTTTGGATGTAGTCATTTGTTGAGATGAGTCTTGTTACAGTGGCTGAGTGGTTGATTGGTTGAGGTGCTCGCCTTGTACTGCGCATGGTGTGGGTTCGATCCTCCTCCTCCTCTGAGACAGTTACTTTGTAAGGACCTTGAGGGAGCCTTTCATCAACTGATGCTGCGTCCTCAGGTGGATGTGTGCTTAATAACACAGAAATAGAGAAATAGTAATAATGATTTTCGCAGAAACAGAAATTGGATGAGAGCAATATAGCAGCAGGTCAAATTTCCTGTAAACTTACACAGCGTGATAAAAAGAAACTGTTCCATCCACGCAATAAATCTGGTTTTGAGACGTCGCATACACAGGAAAAGCATTAGCAGTCTGACTGCTAATGCTTTTCCTGTGTATGCATCGTCTCAAAACTAGATAATATTAATATTAATAATAATAATAAAATTAATAACAATATTAATAAAAATAGTAATGATAATTGTAGTGATAATAATAATAATATTAATACTAGTTATAATGGTAATAGTAATTTAGTAATGATAAAAATACTTATTATAATACTTGTAGTGATAATAATACTTATTATAATTCAATTAGTTATTCGTTTATTTGATAAATACAGGCTGTCACAGTCGCAACTTGTTTACATTTTGATTAATATAAATCTTAGAAAGTTCACGTGCTAAACAACAACAAAAATCTGCATTTTGGCTGCCTGCAAGGCGCCCATCCTTCCAATAATAATAATGATAATAATAATAATAATAATAATAATAATAATAATAATAATAATAATAATAATAATAATTATAATAGTACTATAACAATAATTATAATATTATAATATATTATATACGGGGGCCCGTAGAGTAATGGATAACACACTGGCGTGAAGTGCAGAAGGTACCAAGATCGAATCCCGTAGCCCTCCATAACGTTTACTCAGCCTTCTACTCGCTAGATGGCGGCGGTAGTTAAGTGAGTGTTAGGCCGTGATTGGCGCCCTGTGTGGCTGCCGTTAAAAACAGTTATTTTCGACTCCTGTAAAACTGTTATCATGTGCTTCTACTATACATGTATGTAAGGCGCCCTGTGTGGCTGCCGTTTCTACTATATGTATGTTCACTGTACAGCGCAGTGCGGTTAGCAGGCGCTTAATTAAAGAAAAGATATTATTATTATTATTATTATTATTATTATTATTATTATTATTATTATTATTATTAATAATGATGATGATGATATGTTGTATAATCCTGCCATCATTTGCAGTGAAGTTCAGTATCTGTGTTTGACGTGTCGACAGGAGTCTTTCCTCGTGCTCAGGAGCCAGTCGCATTGAGAACCTGCATATCCTGGAGGAGAAGTTTGTCACCTATCTCACCATTATGCAGATCCTGTGAGTGCAGAGTGTTCTTCACACTAACATGCTCTTCATGAGGGTCCAAATACCTACTTATTCACTTACACACGTTCTTGCGTACATGTGTAGACACATGCATGTGCAGACTTGTGATGCTATCAAAACTATGCCATCAGTTAGGCGCTTAGTCAAAACATAATCGGCAGGCGGGGTGGATGGGTAGAAGATTCGGTATTCCACTTACGATTAATGGACATTTTAAGTGGATTTGCCCTCA
Source organism: Allolobophora icterica (assembly GCA_963556255.1). Classification (NCBI taxonomy): domain Eukaryota; kingdom Metazoa; phylum Annelida; class Clitellata; order Crassiclitellata; family Lumbricidae; genus Allolobophora; species Allolobophora icterica. The sequence continues at coordinate 84,364,961 of OY744604.1, read as the reverse complement.
AGTTACAGTACAGCTTTCTTGCAGTGCTCTGCATTACAGGTTCTCTCATTATCTATCTCCTTCTGAAACAGTTAAAGCCCTCACACCTACACAAGACCTTAATACATGATTACAGAGCACTGATGGCAAATATGAATCCATTATTTGCTCACTGTAAGTAAATAAGTAAGTAAGTAAGTATATCCTTTATTGAACCAACTGTTAACCGCACTTTGGTGTACATGAAAGTTTTATAACAACTATAAAAATTTGGTTGATGCTAGTCCTAAAGCTTCTTCCGAGATCTAACCTGGTTCTAGCTGTAGACCCCAGTAATGTTTATGTTCTTCAGATCATAGAGCTCTTTAGATATAGATATCACTGAATATAAATCAGTCATTATGAAACTGTTTATTATATTGCATCTTTTTTGTTTTGTTTTACTGATATTGGGCTATTTCGCTACTTTTCCCCAATGTGTATATTGTTGCAGTTATGTATGAGAGTTTGTCTCATGCTAATAATAGATTACTTACTTACTTACTTACATAGTTGATATTTGATTCTTCTTTTATGTAAATATGATAAATAAGAAACAGATAAAGAAATAAAAATAATAAGTGAATATTTAAATGCATGTGGTTGCTGTGTTGCTTGTAGCTGCGAATACCCGGACTGGTTGCCCCACATGGCCTCCCTTCTTCAGCCTGTACCTTTTCCTCTTGTGTAAGTCCCTGGCTTTACCCGTCAAATGTTTGATCGATTGCTTGTTAAGTATCCTAAGCTCTTTCGATCCTCCCCAGCAACGTTTGCGTGAGCGAGTTGATAAAGCGGAGTTGCCTGACGCCGTCGAGCTCTATTGTTTGATGGGGATGGTGGAAAAAAACTAGATGGAAACCTGGGTTTTTGATTTATGGTGTGAACTTGGAGACTGGGTGAAGCTAAGAGGATGATGGTTGATCGGCTATGCATCAATATTTCAACTCTGTGGGATATGATGGATGATGCATCATGTCAGTTTAGACAACTGTTATTTGTTCACTATTCAATGGATGATTAGGCCATGGATATGTATCTATGTATCTATGTATGTAGGCCTACATGTGAATGTATCTATAATGAATGTGTTTACATAATGTATGTAATGTTGTATGTTTTTAATACATGTACATATGTATGCATGAATGCTTCAGAACGTGTGTATGTATATATAATATATATATACACATATATGTATAGATATGTATATACATACGAATATATATACATATGAATGCATCTATGCAATGAATGTTCTATGTAATGTTCTGTGTGATGTATTGTGTATGTAATTCATGTGTGTATGCATTTATATATATATATATATATATATATACATATATATATATATAAAGCACATTTTTGTATGTATATATATATATATAAACTTGTGCCTTTGAACAGTTCACCCTATTATACAATACAATATAATACAATATCTGTATTTATATATATAAAGCACATTTTGTGTGTATGTATGTATATGTGTATTTATATATGTATTTATACATGGTATGTATGCATGCATGTATGTACATATGTAAGCCAATGTATGTATTGTTTATATATGTATTTATATATGCTTGTATGCATACATACATACATACATGCATACATGCACAGTTGTATGTATATGTGATCAGATCATTTATATAGTGCCTTTCGTGGAAGACTGAAAGGCACTTGAGACGAGGTCTCTGTACATGGATGAAGTTAGTGTAGATCTTCTGCGCTGACACATTCAAGTGTCATATATAGGAGAAACACTTTTAGAAATTTGTTTTAAAAATGCATTCATGATTTTTTTAAGAGAAATCTTTTGGAAATCTTTTGAAGTGCATTTGTATGTTGTGTAGCTTTTAGTGTATATATATATATAGTATATGATATATAAGTCTGATAGATATACATGTATGTATATTGTGCCTCTAAATATATAAATCTAGTATAGGATTCCTCGAATGAATTGCGTTATGCCGGGATGGACAATGACGTTCATCATGGTTCGGATTTCTGTTGAACGTTCGGATGGGTTTTAGGGTATATATTGTCTAATTTGTTTTTCGCATTAATTTCGTTTCTTTGTCAGACTTGGTACAGATGAAACTAATTACTTTTCCAGTTGATTAGTTATAGAAATGCTGTCTTGTTTTTTCAGTGCCTTAACGGATGACCTCTTTCTCGTGTGAGCAGTTTTTCTCTTTGTCTCTGTTTTAGTTGATTATTATTCTTTAGGAGATCTGACACCTTTCTTATAAATAGGTAATGTCTAATCAGAGAGCGAAGACATACATGTTTTATTACAGAGGTTTTATATAGCGCCCCTTCAAGGTTGTCTACTCAGGAGTGTTATTAATATAATAATAATGGTGTTAAATAAAATATAAAAGTAACGTCATGAAGGGTGTACTTTGTATATGGCTTTATATCACAGGACAAACTGCAAAAGAGTCATACTTGTATATCAATATTTAATGCTTGAAATTAAATAGACTATAAAAAGAGCAGGTATTGTATACATCTATTCACAAAGTATTTTAAGTAGTTTAGATTTAACAATGGGTAACCTAAAGGTGTCTTCTCTTGGAAAGGGTGTACTTGTAAATGGCTATATATCAGGGAAAACTGCGACAGAGTCATACTTGTATATCAATGTTTAATGTAATTTATTAAATAGAATTAGCACCGGTAATTTCTTTCATAGTCTAACTGAAAACTGTTGAACATTGATCTGCCAGTTCTGTATCTGGAGAAGATGAGACTGTCTTTTAAAAAACTGTATGGTTTAGTTAATGTTATTCTGAGAGCGATTATAGGTACTGAAAAATGAGAATCCATTAGGAGGGTTTTTCTAAACGATTAACAGACTCAGATAAGTTTCTCAGGGAAATATTGCCACGGTGAACTTCTCTGGTCCGACTGAGTGTTTCGTTTGGGTTCAGTTGCAGGATTTGTGTTTTTATTTTAGTTTCACAGTGAATTGTTTTTCAATTAATTCAGATGCTGCAGTAGGCAGATGCAGTTTCTCAATTTACTGTTATCATAATTATGCACGTTCTTTTTTCAAACGCAAGAACTCGTTCTTTTTCAAACGAGTTTGCGCCATTTTTGTGGCTACACCTGCCAACCCTAGAGAGCACCCAAACTGACGTTTGGGTGCTCTCTAGGGTTGGCAGGTGTAGTTTCTTAATTAGTTGAGAGCGCACGTTGCGGAAATGAGTTCATGACATTCTCACCTTGCAAGCCCAGCAGCCTCACCAGCTGATGCCTGGGTGTATCTAGAGACTGCCTTATCTCTCCCTTCTCTGGTCTGGACGATGATGATGACGGGTGATTTAGTAGAGTTTGTTGGCGAATGGCCTGGCAATAGTCAAACTTGAACAGGGAATGCATCATACTGAACATGTGTCTACAATTAAATATAACTAAATATACAGCAATTCAGAAAACTATTGAAACAGTTTAGATTAACAATAGGTAACATATGAAAGGATGTCCTCTCTTGCAAATGGAGTGCTTTTGCTCGCTAATGAATTTATATTGGGGCAACACTGCGATGTAGTCATATTTGATAATTATTTAACATAATTAATTAGTAGAATTGACAGTAAATGAACGTCCTTTCTGGTTTCTGGCTGTACCATAACAGTACGTTGCTTCTGAATATGCAACAGATGGGTTTTGAACATGTATACCTGACAGTGTCGGGTTGCTTCCAAAGAAATTAATGTGAGCCTGTAATTCAGAGTCATTGCCTTAAACGATTTATGGTGAAGCCAGAATAAAAGCAACAACATTTAAGCATTAAGCTGTAAGGCTGCTGGGTGCAAATTTAAGAAATTTAGGTTTCAAGGACAAAAATTCGCCTGCTATAACTACTGTGCACCAATAAAATCTTTGAACAGCAAGATGTACCTCATTCAGGACCATGAATACTTAGATAGAGTCATATATTTTGCATTTAACCTGCCACAGTGTGGTACGAAACTAACAAGAATAAAACAGTGCATTGTGAGAAAGGTGAAATAAGTAGGTCAGGTGAAATAAGTAGGTCAGTCGTCTGTTTCAATACGTTTCACAAATTTAAATAATTAAATAGCTCCATTAGATTCATAATAAGATTTATGAGTTAGCAATGAATTTTTGCCGTGCAGTATTAAGTCCACAGTTGTCTTAAAGACTGTGAAACTGTTTCGCATCTCCTCCGCCTCCTCTCTATGGCAACTGGGCTGAAATCTTCATCTGGCATCTCTGGACAACCACACTGACTTGATTTAGCACTCTTGAATAAGCTGGTGCCCTGCACTTAGCTTAAGAGTAGCACTTTAGAAACTTACGATTAGGACTTCTAAAATATCTCCCGATGGTCATATTTTAAATGTGCCATACCTTACTGATTTTAGAAACTTTAGACGAATCTTGATATCTATTGCGGACCATGACCGCTGTGAAATTCACAGCACGGTCCTCGGGGTACGAGAAACCCGTGACGGATGGTTTGACCACTTCTGCCCTGGGTCGGGTGTCGCTGGCAAGGATGGTGGCGTACTCTATGGCATCATGGTTCGTAGTTCACATATCTATAATTTTATATGTATGTATTTGAATACACGTATGTGTTTATTTTTGTGTGTATTATGTATGCCTGTGTGTATAATATCAACAATGATGATGATGATAATAATAATAATTTTTGCAAATATTACTTTATTAAGAGTGTCAGTTAATAATGATTGTAATAGGAACAATAATAATGATAACAATAACGATAATAATTATAATAATAATAACAATAATTGTGAGTATTACCTTATTAAGACTATTGGTGTTTACTGGTGTTTAATATTGAGCAAAGATGTATTATGTAGTGTCATCATCATCATTATCATCAGCTCCTGATGCCAACAATGGATACAAACAAATGATCTCGATTGTCCTCAGTCCTTTGTCAAGTCCAATGCTCCTCACTATGTCAGTCCAAGTTTTATTATGTCCTCATTTATATGCAGTTGCAAGTGATCATTTATATAGCACCTTTTCAAGAAACCTCATCATGAAGAGATGCTTCCGCCATGACTACACAAGACCACGACCGAACAGAATGGTCTTCAAGTGATTGCGACTTAGAGGTATCGAAAGTATAAGGAGCTCGTGTCACAGAATGCATGAAACCCTGTTCCAGAGTGATGGGCCGACCACAACAAAGCTTCCATGTAGCATTGTGGCAGTACCTGATGGGGGAATGACCAGATTACCCTGTGCTGCAGAAGGAAGAGATTTACGACCAGGTAATGATGACACTGGAATAGTGGAATACATAGCTGTGAATACATAGCTCTGTAAGGTGAGAATGAAGCTCAACTGGCCAGGCAGATACGCTTCAGCGTGAGAACGTGACATGTGTGACACTTTGTGTGTGTGTGTGTTTGTATGACATTTTATGTATGTATGTATGTATGTATGTATGTATGTATGTATGTATGTATGTATGTATGTATGTATGTATGTATGTATGTATGTATGTATGTATGTATGTATGTATGTATGTATGTATGTATGTATGTATGTATGTATGACATTGTATGTATGACTATGTATGTATGTATGTATGTATGTATGTATGTATGTATTTATGTATGTATGTATGTATGACATTGTATGTATGTATGTATGTATGCATGAGAACACTTAATATAGCTCATTTTTAGTAACTCACAAAGGCTCTGTAGGGCTATGCGACCAAACGTTTATGGCCAACTTCCTCTGTGGCAATCCTTTGACAAAGCTTGTTAACACAGACCGCATGGGGAAGGGGTGGACTGGCATTGTTTTTCACAAACCTTTATGTCTCAGCCCCTCAGGTGTTTGCTTGTAGGGATTTATCTGCTCGTCCCGGGTGTTGTTTTTGCCACCAGAATACCCGAGACCGCCTCAGGTGTTGTCGCATTATAAATATACCTGTATTTCTCAGGTGTAGTATTGTTTGCAGCTGAGGAGACTAATTGGCTGCTGCTGTCGACGTAAACAGTTCCTACAATCGAAACTAAAGATGCTCAGTGCTTGGTGCTCGCTGGCTGAAAGACGTCACGCAGCCGCCATTGAGGTATGAGCACACACCCCCCTGTCTCTCCTCATCAGTAATTCAGCGCTATTTAGAAGTTTCTCTGTTTCTAGGATCGTAATCAATAAATAAGTAAGATAAGTAAGTAAAATACATACATACATACATTACATGCATGCAGGGGCGTCTATCCCCCCTAAGTCATTGGAGCAACGTCCCTTTCCCCCTCTTCTTCCCCCTTCCCGTTCCTTTCCCCCCCCCCAAATGGTGGCACACACACTGACTGATCTTCCCCCCCTATTTCTTGGATAGAGCATTTGCTCCAAGGTTTCTATGGTGTAGGCGCCTCTGCATGCATGTATATTCTTCTGCACCATAGGTAATTCAGAACTTTTTAGAAGTTTCTCTATTTTCTAGGATCATAATCAATAAATAAGTAATATTAGTAAGTAAAATACATACATACCGTATATACTCGCATATAAGTCGAGTTTTTTGGGACAATTTTGAAAGTCCAAAGTTGGGGGGTCGACTTATACGTGGGACAAACCAAGATCGCAAGATTTATCCATCGGAGATCGCAAGGACTTGCAATGGAGGTCAACAACATACCCGTCAGATAACAACATACCACGTTCGATACCGCATGATGCAACAATGAGCGATCGCATGACGCATCCGTGAAGGAAATAACATTAAATTATACTACAAAAGAATAAATTATTTAGCAAAATACTGAAATATATCTTATAGAATAAAATAATATTCTGTTAAGTTTAAATTATGCCCGCTAATAAACGTCAACACCAGTTCTTATTTGTTGTTCTTTTTGGCTGAGTACGGGTTCCGTTCTATGCTTTTGATTTTATAGCGCATTTCTATTACGACCGTAAATTCGTATTCTGCAATACTTAGAAAGTGGCAAAATTGACCTGCCTGGGAATTGCACTGTAAACTTTAAAAGAGAAAGTACCATTCAGGTCAAAACTATTGGCCATAATTAAGGCATTTCACTGTGATCATTAGCTATCAAGCCGATGGGACGGAACTGACACCAATGTTTATTTATAGGCAATAGTGAATGACGGCCCAAAATGAGGTTTATAAGAGACGTTATTGTTCAAAGTTTGAATAAAGGATTGATTTGCCAAGAGATATGGTACAGCAATTATTTTTAAGATGCGGCATTGTACAATTATATTATTACCACCATTGACGGTTTGCAAAAACGACGTCATTTAAGCAAGGACTCGGAGATCGATGACGTTGACGGCGAAACTGATATTTACGGGATGACATGAAATTTACAGGAGACGTTTTAAAGTTCGAAACCGCAATTTAGGTTGTTAAGGCAGGTTAATTTAGGCAGTTTAGAGTGTTAAAACTTGGGATAGCGCTATAATAGTTTGCCTTATCCATTTTCAGGTTTCTTGTCTTGATTAACGTAACTTCCACAAAACGGAAACTATAAGTCCGCAATAATTTGAAAAACGTCAGGAAAAGGCGAAAATTAACTTTTAAAAATAGCTGACTCGTAATTTAAAGGGTATTTTGATAAGAAAATGTGTAATTATTGGTAGATAATTTGTTGGGTAACATTCTATTTTGGTCGACGCACGTGTTCGCTGTGCACGTGTTTCATCTTAGGGTTTAACTTGTGGGTTTAGTTGATGTTGGAAAGGGCTGTATAATGTCCAGATTTACCGGGTTAACGTAAAAATACGAATCGACTTATACGCGGGTCTTAGACTTTTCCCCTATCCAAGGTCAAATTTTTTGGGGTCGACTTATACGCGACGTCGACTTGTACGCGAGTATATACGGTACATACATTACATGCATGTATATTCTTCTGCCCCATCAGTAATTCAGCACCTTTTAGAAGTTTCTGTATATCTAGGATTATAATCATAATTGCCTTTCTTCAGCTCTTTAGAGAGTTGCGGCTTGCACTCCTGTGTTCGTCCCTTCCTCAGTTTCGCAAGCGCCTGACGTCCGTTATTTGACAGTGATTTCACTGGTCAGGGTTGGTTGCGCTAATGAGTTTCTTCTTGAAGTGACGCTTTATAAATATTAGGTTAAATTTACAATGAATAAGTAAGTTAGATAAATAAGTTAGGTACATGAATAAATAAGTAAGATACGTACATTATTTACATATATATTCTTCTGCCCCATCTAAACACTATGTAGCAGTTTTCAATTTCTTTCAATTCAATTTGAAATAAATAAGCATTATTAGCAGGCTTTGTTTCTTTGATGATAAATAATTACTGTTTAGTGGTTCTTTGATCATATTAAGTAACTAAGCACAATTTAACGAGTTTCGTTTTGTTACTTAGTAGTTTTAAGTTCTTATATCACGATAGATAATGGACAGTATTTAGTAGTTTTAATTTCCTTAGTATCATAAAATAAAATGTAGTTAACCCTTTGTGAGTGTTGTGACTCTAGATGCTTAGGTTTGCAGTACGATAAGGTTAAACTGTACACTAATTTACATGGCTCAGATCCACAATCATTAGGTTTACTCGCCTAGCACGCCACCAGATAGACTGCTTTGTTGTACAACTGCTACTTGAAGAAAGAAGAAAGAGCAGCCCTGTGTATAAGTGTTAGCGACTTCATTTCTCAGCCTCGGCATACGAGGGCGTGTGACCAGTCCTCTCTCTCGCCATCTCATCTTCCCACCGACCATGTACAGTCAGTGTACTCATGATAGCTGAGTTGAGGTAGAGCAGAAATCTCAAAGCAAATATTTTCAACCACTAGACTATCGCCCCCCTCAACAGTTATTGCCGCTATATAAATTCTCGACTACAATATATCTGTTGGCAGACACTGATCGCTTTGCTCGAGTATGAGATCTTTGACGAGGATGTTCGATCGAAGCAGAAGATCATCGACGCTTTGCAGACAACGGAACCCGGGCAGACGGCTTTCTTTGACTTCAGCCAACGACAAGCACGGCTCCAGGAAATTGTGACTAACAGAGCATTGTTAATAATAATATTAATCTGTCTTATTTCAAGATCTGGCTAATGATCTGTGTGAAAATAGATTGCTTTACTTGCTCTGTTTCACTCTGCGCCATCCTTCCTGTCTGCCTGTATGTATGTATGTCTGTCTGTCTGTCTCTCTCTCTGTCTCTCTTTCTGTCTGTCTCTGTCTCTCTTTTTCTCTCTCTCTCTGTCTCTCTGTCTGTCTGTCTCTCTCTGTCTTTGTTTCTGCCTCTCTCCTTATGTCTCTCTATGTCTTTCTTTGTCCCGCTTCTGTTGATATATCACTCTCACCGTTGCTCTCTTCCTCTTTGTTTCTCGGTCTCTCTGTTTCTCTCTCTTTGTATGTTCCCTCTATGCCTGTCGCTTTTCATTCCCCCTTGCTTCCTGCCTTCATACATATTCCTCCTTCGCTGTCCTTCACTTCCTGCCTTCCCTATAAACTCTTTCGGAAGCGTATAATCAAATTTGCTATCTTATGGAAAACAGATCTCTCATTAAAGTTTTAGAGCAAATTCATTGCATTAGCTGTCCACAAAATTGTCAGCTCTATGCCTGCTCTATAATACTATAGTTTGCTGACCAGTTTGTTGTTCAATGAATAGTCTAGTGATTAGGGTGCTGTAAAATTCTCGAGGTCCAAATTCCCACCAAGGCAGAAATTTTTTCAAGATTCCCCTCTCCACTTGCACACCCTAGCATACTCGGCTGTAGTGTATACATTGACCGTACACTATCAGTGGGGAGATCAGACAGTGAGGGAGAGGAGCTGGGCACTTGCTCTCATCTGCTGTCCCTAAGAAAATGGCTGTCTTTTGGAGACTGCTATTCTTAGAGGACTGATGCTCTTCATAATGTTTAAATCTGCCTTGTGGCCACGAGAGACTACAGTTGTTCCACTGTTCCTGACAGAGAGACCAAGACAGAGAGAGAGACAGACAGACAGACAGACGGAAAGAGACAGACAGAGGCAGAGACAGGAGAGAGACCGAGACAGAGAGAGACAGGCACAGACAGACAGACAGACAGAGACATAGGAGAGAGACAAAGACAGAGGATAGAGACAGAGACAGGCAGACAGACAGAAAGACACTGATTTTTGTGTCATTCTGCTTAAAGTGTGAATTGGTGTGTTTGTTCCCCAAAGCTATAAACTTGACACGCCATACAAAAGCGTTCTGCTAAATATTGAATGTTTCAGCTTTATCCCCATTTACACATGGTCTAGTTGACATAAGGCACGCCCCCCCCCCCGATGACTTCACTTTAATGAGTCTGTACTGTAGAAACAACAACAACAACAACAACAACAACAACAACTATAATAATAATGATAGTAATAATAATAATAATAATAATAATAATAATTAATAATAATAATAATATGGTTGAAATCCGATGAAGGTCTGGGAAATGAATGAAGTCTAGAATGGAGTCTGTTTTCTTTAGCAACAGAAGAGTGGGCCAATCCAGCTGACACTGCCATCCAAATCAACCGACTCTGACATCTCGAAACTCATCAATTCTGGTTCATTCGGCAACCTCGAAAGTCTGACGCTGGCCTTTACAAACGTCACGAGTGCCTGTGCACGGGAGATCATCAAACTACCATCGCTAAAACAACTCAATCTCTGGTCCACACAGGTTAGGACTTACAGCATTTCAGAACTTAGAGCAACTTGGTCACTCTGTCAACCGAACCGGGGGCGTAACTTTGGTCTAAAAAGTGGGGGGTGCCAATTTCTTATATACACGAAGCAAGGTGGGGACTGCATTATCTGGGAAAGCACAATAATAAGATATTGATTGGCATTGTTCAAAAGTGGGGGTGCGGTACCCCCAGTCCAACAAGTGGGGGTACGGGTACCTCTCGTACCCCCACAAATTACTACTATGAACCGAACTCATAACTTTGTTTGGCATCTGGGGACAACTCTCTAACGCAGCGGTTTTCAAACAGTGGTACGCGTATCACTAGTGGTAAGCCAGGTGTCGCTAAGTGGTACATGAAAACATTCAAAAAGATTACATTCTTAAAATTATATATTAATTTTTAAATTTGTCTACCTACGGAGGCTGTGGTCCTACGCTAGCTAATTGCAAGGGGATTTCATGCTCGCCTTGCTTTTGATCTGAGTTTTGCTGGTGGTATGCCAACATTCGATTTTTTTACTTGGTGGTACAATAAAAATTAAGTTTGAAACTGCTGCTGTAACAGATATCACATTTTAATAGAGCACCATTAACTACCAAATAAACAGACTTGTAATCTTTAATTCGTGATCTCCAAAATTCTAAAGCGCCACTCGAAGACCAAGCGCAGGGCACCAGCCTATTCACGAGCGCTAGACAATTGTAGGTGAGCAATTTGTCCAAAGTCGCTATGCAGTGGTTTGAGGTGTGATTCGAACCTGCGACCCTCCGGTTACAAGGCAGAGAACATGCCGCTACACCACCGCATCACACAGACTACTATTTATTTGAGTATCATTAACTAATAAAATAAACAGAGCACCGTTAGCTACTAAATAAAGCAGACACGGACTCTGATCTTCCCTTACAATTTTCATAAAATCCCTCTGACATGACGGAGCGCTCGTGAATAAGCTGGTGCCCTATGCTTAGCTGTAGCTTATTGCTTTAGATACTTCTTGTTTATGATTACGATTACAGCAGGTGTTTGGCAAGGTTTAGAATGTTGATTTCGGCCAGGATAAATTTAGCAAATGTCTAGACAGGAAAATTAGCATATATCCCGGGTCTTAATTAGGGAATGCCATCGTCTGCGAATGCTTTGTACTTTATGATAATGGTGCTGTAGATCTCTTTAGTGATGCCTAACTGGAAAGATTATGTGTTACTAAGCTTTTTATTATTAATATTTAATTATTATTATTAATTTGTAAGTTCCATCACACAGATGTCTAGTGCACAAGGCATCGAAACCAAGCTGTAATCATGGTTTTATAGGAGATCAGTCCTCTAAATATTTTATCAGTAAAATGTTTTTTTCCAGAAATATTAAAAGTTATTTGTCATCATTGTCCCTGGCGTCGTCATCATCATCATCATCGTCAAGATAAAAGACAATTGTTATAGTATGTAATTTGGCATCATTTGTTGTATAGTTCAGCGATGCTGGTTTGGAACTGCTGTCAGAACACATGCACCAACTGAAGGTGCTGAATCTCTGCGAGACACCTGTCACAGACAAAGGATTGCGCTGTCTTACAGGTACACAATGTCCGTCCGTGGACGTTGACCTTTTTTCAGACGTTGTCTATAGGGACAATATTCCTGTGGCAATATCCCGCTAGTCTTTATCTATCACATCAAACAACATACATCAAACGAGGCAGGCAATACAAGACCTCCTGTACTATGGACTTTCTTTTTTCCTGTCATATTTGCCATGATAATTCATGTTGCCGGTCTCAATCAGGACGTTATAAAGACCACAAAGACATGAATGCAAGTCGTTCTGTAAATATTCTGCTTTCTGTCAACTTCTGTATTACTATTACATACACATATTCCCATACACATATGTGTGTATATATGGTATGCATTCATGTATTTGTGTGTGTATGTATGTGTGTGTGTCTCAGCTTTTCTGTGGTGGCATTTTAAGTTAAATTATCAGATTTCGATATTCATGTCTGATTGGCCTTCCAGTGACCCACTGGCTAGAACCATTATAACTGCCATGTGTGTTATGCCTTTTATGTATTTTTTATTTTTATAATAATATTAATTATTATTATTATTGATATTAAGAAAATTAATTTATAGTGACAGAGAATCTGTATATACCAGATAGTTAGATAATATATCAACCAACCAATACATATATAATATATTGGTTGGTTGATATATATATATATATATATATATATATCGAAAACTGATAATATATATATATATATAATTATATATGTGTGTGTAATTAATTACAATCTCGTGTCATCAGTAACCCTTCCTAACAACGGCCCTTTGGGGTAGAGGGGCATGAATAAATGATCTTGATTGTCCTTAGTCATTTGTCAAATCAAATGCTCCTCTCAACATTAATCCAACAAATCTTCGTATGTCCTCATTTTTATTGTCTATCCAACGATGTCCTGATGTGCCCTTGTTTCTCTTTCCTTCCAATCCTTACATTGTCAGTGTACACACCTTTAACTCTGTAGGTGCAGCACATATAATGTGAATTAATATAGCTATTGTTTCAATGTTCCTTCTGCATTTGCAAATGGTTAACCTTAACGAGACTGGTTACTGGTATAACGTGAAACAGTGCAACATATTTTCTTGAAATCTTTTCAGCATTGAAAAGTCTAAGGAAATTGAACCTGAACAGCACACAGTTGTCTGCCCTGACGTTTGAAAAACTAAAGGTAATTAAATCATTCGTGTAATGTATTGTGAATTTCCTTTTGTTATTACATACAATGCTCATTGTAACTGTAATTAAGGATTCATATAGCACCTCTTCAAGACCCACCAGAGGTGATTATTTGCAGCTTCGGTTTACAGTTTACATTTCCTTTTGTTATTACGTACATTGCTTATTGTAATTAGAGATTCATATAGCGCCTCTTCGAGACTCGCCAGAGGTGCTTATTTTCAGTTTTTGATTTACAGTTTGCATTTCTTACATCTTTTACTTTTGCATCTCTTTGGACTTCAGCATGCTTTCATTCAGTAGCATATGATATCCACGCTCTTTCAGTTTTCTTCTCGAATGTTACTCCTTGCCTTGGATAATTTTGCTTTCATCTCGTAAGCTAGGAGTTTTCCCGTGGGCTTTTCGCTGATCAATGTCTCTGTCGGTTTGTTGCCATGGATACCACACACTATGGATGCCCGTATGTTGAGCTTTAGATTCATCCTGTCATCTCGTCGGTTTTCTTCTGGCAATTACGCGACGGTTGACTGTGATCTGTGTGATTGACAGCTGGTGATTGGCAGCTGGCTTAATCAGGTAATTGTATGTGGAAATTTACGTAGCGCAGCTTCAAGAGAATCTCATTAAGGGTGGTTCTATACTAGCCGAATGCCATTAGGAAGAGAAAGGGACACTGCATAGATAACTATAAAAAGCAACAGTGGATTCCCATCCTGAGTTGACGGTGCAGTTGTAGCTGTGATATATTCTCGTTATCTCTTAACTGCAAACTTCTTTATGGAATGACTTGTCTGTTAGTTTACCAGACCAGCTGTGGCATATACTCAGTGTGTGGCTCTCCGTGGCTAAGTACTGTCAAGGAGTTGTCAGTCAAAATGGTGTGCCCTACACCTAGAGAATATGTCCATTGGTATTTTCTGCTATCAGCAACTATATTTTAAGAAAAGAAGAAGAGCACTCACTTAGGCAACATTGATGTCAGTGACTTCAGTTTCTTGGCCTCGGCATACAAGGGCAGATGACTGGTCTTCTCCCTCACAGTCTGATCTCCCTACTGACAGTTACTGGCGGCGATCTTGTTTGACATGTGGGGGGACAATGGACACTTTTGAACTGATCTGTTCAAAAAAAGAGGTGGAACAAAATTTTCACACTCATGCGTTAACGTTTTTAATATTTTTGGTGTTTCTTCAAATTTTTTGGGGATACAACTGTATACTGTGTCCCCCCACTCTTAAAGGTGGGATCTTGTCTCGCTTGACCCCCGGGATCGCCGCCCATGCTGACAGTGTACAGACGGCATACCCATTTTGTAGACCTGTTTGCTAGGGTCACCAATAGAATAGAATTCTTCAAATATCGTTCTTTTTAAATTTTTCGGTTGTATAAAACTGTGTTGTTGTTTGTGCAGAAGAACTTGCCTTTGCTAGAGGAATACGACATTCGCTACACAGACGCTTGGTAGTCGACATCTAGTGACTGTTTTGGCCAAAGAAATGCTTCAGCTGTGTCTAGCAGATATTGTTGCTTCCGGAAACCGATGAGAGAGGATCATCGACGAGTGTGTTTTTGATCGATTCCTGTTGCGAGAAAGCGAACTAGCTGAGGGGGTCGAACATTTTACAGATGAACAGACACGAACGCAGGAAGTTGGGAGTTGGTTCGTGATAGACCAACTACGTCAGTAGCCATCGCTCCATTTGCGTTCACTTAAACCTATAGGTCATATCCGTACGTAAGGTCAGGTCAGTGTTTTAGTTGTCAATATGCGCTGAGGGGTTCTAAAATTTAACAAAGTATACGAACGTAGGCAGATTTCTAATGTTGTTAATATGTTGCACATGAAACAGTTAACCTTCAAGATTTGAACTCCAAACACAGAGACAAAAGCAAATGCCTGAGCATCTGCTGCCAAGGCACTCCGATGTTATCTATTTCGTGTGTGACATCAGTAGGGTTACACCCATCCAGTGTGAGGGTTGAAAGATGTCTGAATCCAGTGCTTTTTTCAGCCGGAACGCGTCGGAACGGCGTTCCGGCACCTTTTTTCAGGTACTAAAAAATAATTTATATCTTTTAATAATAAAAACAATAATTTAATTATTTTAATTTAATTTCAGTGTTTTGAACTGTTTTCAGTGTTTAATGAGACCCTTTCCAACCCCCAATCCCGTTTTTCTCGGGATTTTAGCCCGCCCATAATTATTGCGTTCCGGAACCTATTGTTCCGTTCCGGAACCTTTTTCCCAGAAAAAAGCACTGCCTGAATCTATCCAAAAATGTCCACTAATAGTACAAGATTTACTTTTTACAGCTCAGTTGGGACTAACCCTAGGCCTATTTTAAATCACTTTTTTTTATTGAAACCTCTTAAACTATGTCGTAATTTAACGAATCTGTTGACTGATTTACATCTGTTTTTGACAAAATATTCCAGCAAAGTTTTAGTGACGTATTCTGAAGTAATCGTTCTTTCTGTATCTCAAAATGTTTTGCGTTTAGAAACTGTGACAACATAAAATGTCTAAGTACGATAGAATAAATCTTGTTCTTGAAGAATGTATACGTATATGCCATATATATATATATATATATATATATATATATATTATACGAGAATGCCATATATATCCATATGTGTTACATATAGGCCCTATATATATGTAGGCCTATGTATATGTGTGCATAATTGGCATTGTCTTTACTCTGACGAGGTCCGAATCTGGACACTGCCTGCATGGATATTCTTTTGCTAGTCATAATTGTAAACTCCACGAGCGCTCCGTCAAGTCAGAGGGGTTGTCCAAAGGGTAGTGAAAAGGAGGTCAGAGTTCAGTTGCCAGGAGGTCAGAGGAGGTAGTAAAAACTGGTAGTGTTATATATATATATTTATATTTATATATAACACCATTTATATAATATATATATATATATATATATATATATATATATATATATATATATATATATATATATATATATATATATATATATATATATATATATATATATATATATATATATATATATATATATATATATGGAAAAAAGAAATGCATCCACCTGGGGTGGATTAATTGATCGCCTCAGTTGGAAAGTTGGAAAGTAAGTACAGGCAGATTGACAAACATAACAGATCAATTTTATATCGATTTAATACCGTCTGCTGCCTAAACTTGATCATATGTATTTGATGGGGGATCGATCATACGTTTTGAAGCAATCATTATAAGAAACGTATACGCAGAATAGTTCTGAATAGAAGATTGATTGTTGTTCCAGTCGGGAACTTCAGACGGGTACCAGGCTAGTGGGATGAACAATTCAGGAATTGGATGTGAGAATTGGAAATTTAAGGAGAGAGAGAGAGAGAGAGAGAGAGAGAGAGAGAGAGAGAGAGAGAGAGAGAGAGAGAGAGAGAGAGAGAGAGAGAGAGAGAGGGAGGGAGGGAGGGAGGGAGGGAGGGAGGGAGGGAGGGAGGGAGGGAGGGAGGGTGGGAGGGAGGGAGCATAAGCAATGTAAATATAGGCCCTTCGCGTTTTCCTATAGCGACCAAATAAATCCTCAACACTGTTCATTTTTCAGTGAATTGAGATAGGCCTACTTCGCCACCGCTGTCTATTTGACTGGGCGCCGTGCTAGAACAACCGTATGGCCTCGACCCTACTCATTTTTCATTGAATTAATTATAGGGCGAGATACTTCGCCACCACTGCTACGAGATGTAAGCTACCATAATTAGCGCTAATGACTAGCATTTTGCTCTTTTGGGAGACAATATAACAAGCTGACAACGCATGGAAACAACGGGCCAACATAATAACAGTTTTCTAACCAGGTCGCAATAACAACTAGGGTTCTTCGAGGACTTTTGAAGAAAACGCTGTATTATTATTAAGCCAAGAAGCTGCTCTTTATAAAAACCGATAACTTGATCGGCGCTGCTATAAACAGCTATTGTAATACACGCTGGAAGGCATGATTATTTTTCCTTGAAATTATACGGATGCCCTGCGATGCCAGGTGCCATTCTGTGCGATTTAATCAGTCTTGTTGTCGAGACCTTAAACCTCAAGACCAAGACCAAGACCTTGAACCTCAAGACCAAGACCAAGACCTTGAACCTCGAGACCAAGACCAAGACCAAGACTTTGAACCTCGAGACCAAGACCAAGACCAAGACCTTGAAGCTCAAGACCAAGACCAAGACCCAAAAAATCGAAATCAGGTCAAGACTTCTAAAAATTGTCAAGTCGGAATATATGCTATTTTAATGAAAATACGAATCTTTTATTTTATTCAAGCAAATTAACTTTAAATGCAAACTGCAGAGAAATCCGAATTTGTATTCAAAAGTCCTTCATGCAAACTTCATAAAAACCAATTCGCTCAGAATTTTCTGACCAAGACGTGCCTGGTGGGCCTCATAAAAATTCCGCCATGTGAAAAAATACGTTCTACAGGTGCTGAAGTCGCGGACAAACACCGAGTAGCTTTTCAAGCACTGGATGTAAATGTACAGATAGTGTTTTGAAATCTTCCCATGGTTTATCATACCGTCTGATACAGAATAACTGTTGCTGCTGCCAATGGGTTTTCCTGACCAACATGACTTGTATCCATCCATAGATATTGGTCGTATGATGGAAGCAGGCTTGATACAGAATTCTTGAGTTCTGTTAAATGACTGTTCATATTAACAGCCGGTCTTGGTCTTGGTCTTGCGAGACCAAGACCAAGACTTTGAACCTCAAGACCAAGACCTTTAACCTCAAGACCAAGACCAAGACCTTGAACCTCAAGACCAAGACCAAGACCAAGACTTTCAAAAACGAACTCGAGTGCACTCGAGACCAAGACCTTGGTCTCGAGGACAACAAGACTGGATTTAATGGCATCCTATACTCACCTAGACTCTGGTGTTGTCGCTTCGATCAGCCTACCATTCGTTGTCCATAATTATATACCTATGAATATATAAAGCCTATAATTATATACATACTGTAGGTCGTACACATTTGGGTGCATGTATATTTACGACACAACTAGGCCTACATAATGACATAATAAAATAATGGATTAACGAAGCGCTATATAACTATAGGCGCTGCACCTGCCTACACACATAGGCCTACACACACACACACACACACACACACACACACACACACACACACACACACACACACACACACACTGACCAACATAATACATTTGATATTGACTTTAAAAAGTTATGCGCATTTAGGCCTAGGTTTTTTCAAATAATTTATGATTTGAAGCGTTTGATTTGTTACTGTGTTTCTTTCCAGATGAGTAATTAAGGTTTCGGTTGAATGACATTGAGGTCGTTCATCAGACTGCTCCTGTAAAATAAATATAGAGAAAACTTCTTAGGTCACCACTTGGCTTCGTTTAAAGTGTTCCACATCGACATCACAGTATGCAAATGAAATACCTCTCCGTATACACAGGTTTACAACAAATTGATTACTGCATGTAGGCTTAGGCCTACAACAAACCGAATAGGCCTACTGTCGATCGCGAAAGTTCAATTATTCACGATTAAAACTTATAGGCCTAACTTTTGCAAACAAATATTTTGCAAACATTTACGCGATTCTCTTCACTCATCCGACTTGGGTGAGTGGGTCTCCTCTTAAGTTTGTTCCCTGCAGGGCTATAGTATTTAGTCTACATGATGCGAAATGTAGAGTTCCAGCCTGGTGGGTCCTTCAGTTAGCACCAGACTTCTAATTAGCCTACTATTTCAGGTCATGAACAGGACAGAGGCACATGGCTGTGGGAGCCTGCGGGAGGCAAGACTGATAATTCGGCGCCTCAAGACTTCCCTATTTCCTTGGGGCTTTCACGGCGGTATCATCCATGAGTAGTAGGCCAATGTTCTTAATTTCGAGTCGCCATACAAATTGATAAATACTGTATACAAAACAATCCAATACAACGCTGTATCCCTGCCTTCAGGGATACAGCGTTGTATCCTATAGTACAGTGAAATACAGTGCAATATTTAAGGGAACGGATTCATTGCCTACCTGTGAGCTAAAAAAAGCTACCACTTAGGGTCTTACAATCCTCAGGGACATACAAATGTATAATTTTTTGGGGAGGGTTTTTAAAATTTTTATATGCGCTGTATATATTATGTAGAACATTTTTAAATGGCTTGTGTAGCAAATTCCATCTCGCCTGAGTAAATGCTTTCATTTGAAAATAATTAGAATTTTTGACTTTAAATAGGCCTACAGTTGCTATTAAATAATTAAAGGGCATAATATGTTTTCAAGTTTTGTGAGACCTTCTGGTGTAATTTTTTAACAAGGGCCTCCAAGCTTAGCCTATTTCGCTTATAGGCCCTTAGGGCCTCATCAAGTCTAAATCTGACACTTGCCTCGTTTAGCGCGGTATCTGAAGTAGAATTCCGGTGCCGAGGTGGATGATGCCGTTATCCAGAATGACGCGCGGTGGATTCCGAGAATCGGGGGCCAATACGAAAGGCCATCATTCGACGCCATTGTGGTCGCATTCTCCCACGCAGAGTCGTCATAGCTGACGTCCATCCAACCACGCGTGTAGTTGGTACTGACTTTCCACGTACTGTCGGTACGTAGTTTACCATCAGTGGACCCCAACAGACCTCCGAAACCGGCCAAAGTGCAGACCTTCACGGCAATCAGGTCGACCATCAACGGCAGAGAGAGACTGTCGGATTTTGAAAGGTCAGCTGCATTCGGAAGAACTTCCGACTCACATCCGTTGATGAAGACGCTTTCGATCAGATCATCTCCGGTTAGATTCAGGACTAAGCGCAAAATGGAAGCAGTGCTTATAAAATACCCTGAAATGTCGACTGCACATAAGTTATATATAATAGGGACCTATATACTCTTCCTCAAACTGGAAACTATACTTAACCGCTAAGTAAAATTCCAGGCAGGCCAATTCGAATAAAATCGTAATCGTAATCTCCAAACTTCTAAAGCGCCACTCGAAGGCCAAGCGCAGGGCACCAGCCTATTCACGAGCGCTAAGTCGGCTCAGAGGGGATTTCCAGAGAGTAGTCCAAAAGAGGTCCAAGTCCGATTTCCAGGAGGCCAAACCAAATCAAAGGGGGTTTCCAGAGAGTACCGTAGTCCAAAAGAGGTCCAAGTCCGATTTCCAGGGTACCAGATCGGGAGAGGCAGAGCAGCTGTCAAGGCGGGTGTCGTTTACGGCGAGGAGAATTGGAAGGTGGAGGATCAGATGAGTCAGGGTAGGAGTATTTGAAAAGGTGAGACTTTAGTTTTGAGTGGAAAGCCCGGGGGGTGATAGATAGAGGAACATGAGGAGGAGGAGGAGGATGAAGGACAGGTTGCAATGATGATGGAGGCACTGGTCGAGAAACTGCAGAATTCAGAGGGGAGATCATTCCAGAGGCATGGTGCTGTGATGGATATGGCTCGGTTGGAGAACTTGAGGTGAATAGTGACTGGGGGTCGAGAAAGACTAAATCGTGTGTAGGGCCTAATTGACTTGAGCTAATCTCATAAATTTACACTGGCCACTGACAGGCCTGGATTAACTATGGTTCCACTGGGTCCCAGGACCCAGGCCTACCAAACATGTCATTAATAAGGGGCCTAGGCCTACCATTGGCATTAGTAGCCTATATGCTGCCTCACAAATTTTAACTACTATTTCAGGGACAAGATTGACTGACAAATTTAACACTTATGAACATTGAGTGTGAAAGTGTGCAACGGCTAGATTTTCAGGAAAATTATTGACAGTTTTTTTTATTATGAAAGCACGTCGTAAACAGTTTTAAATTCGTAAACATCTGAACACATTTTTTCGCGCGTGAGCGTGAAAAAATGTTTTCACCTCTTTTTTGACCAGATCGGTTCAGAAGTGTCCCATGTCCCCCCCCACCACCTGCCAAAGAAGATCGCCGCCAGTGATTGAACATATATTATAGGGGCCTACTATACAATTTTGGAACCAGGCCTACAAAATGTTAATCCGGCCCTGGCCACTGATCGTTCCAGACAAGTTAACTGCGCGCTCAAGAATGTCAACCGCGCATCTTGTGCCAGAAAACACATTTTTAGGCCCTAAGCAAATTGAAGGCGCATTGCCCACGAGGCAATTTGCATTGTTCGTGGAAAAATTAATTGTTTCGTCTACGGTTTGTTCACATGTTGCTAGATATTAAAAAAATTAAATAATAAACGTCATCTGCTTTTCATCGACCTTACCATGCTAAATTGTTTACTGTTATAATAATAATAATAATAATAATAATAATAATAATAATAATAATAATAATAATAATAATAATAATAATAATAATAATAATAATAATAATAATAATAATAATAATAATAATAATAATAATAATAATAATAATAATAATAATAATAATAATAATAATAATAATAATAATAATAATAATAATAATAATAATAATAATAATAATAATAATAATAATAATAATAATAATAATAATAATAATACTCTTCGTTTAATATCTTCAAACTGACAACAACGCAATTGAACGCAGTATGATTACAAATCAGTCTGAACGGATGATCACAAGTTATTACAGGAGTCGAATTTAACTGTACACGGCAGCCATCCAAGGCGCCCATCACGTTATACATCTCATTTTAACAACGCGCCATCTCGCGAATGAAAGGCTGAGTGGACCTAAATTTGGAGAGGCTTCGGGAAGCGATCCCGCTACCTCTTGCACTTCACGCCAGTGATGTTGCCACTACTCTATGGATCCCTCTTAAGGCCTATCAGAGGCGTAGCTAGGGGGAGCAGAGGGAGCGACCGCTCCCCCTAAGACCATTTTCCAGAATGTGGGGCCTTTTCACAATTTATTTATTCCAATCGTTCGAAATTTATTTATTTCGATTATTCGAAAGACTTAAGAAATATGTCACCTTGTCCTTAAACGGTAAACATCGTCTGTCAACATAAACAGAGGAACAATGCAATCGTATAGGCCTATAGAATCTTTTCGAGTTGACTCTAAAAAGACTTTGCGATGCCAGATGGGCATCCAGAAAATCAGCAGTAGATACACTCTTGCAGAATTTACCAGCACTAATAGTTACCCTGCAAAGAATCGTGGATGGTGAGATTAAAAACTGCACTATACAACGGTTGGCTGAGGCAAAGGGTATTCTTGTAACACTTGATACGTTCGAATTCTTAGCTTTTCTAATATTCTTTTAAAAGTTCTGGAGAAGGCTTTCAGTTTATCCACAGATTTACAGAGATCGTTGATTTGGTAACAGCTTCTTATATGATTCAGCTATTTGAAAACGTGAAAAACATGCGAAATGAAATTGAATCTGATTTTTGAACGAATTGATAATGAAGGAACTGAGCTGGCTCAAAAATGTGGTGGGGTCTATTAGGCCTACTATTGCTATAGAATTTCGATTACATCCGAGTACATGTCATGTCTGCCAAAGATTCTAAGTTGATCATATTATCTACATTTACATTGCTAAAACGCTTTGAATCTAAACAGCTAAATTTGGAAGCCACACGTAAAATGCTCAAATCTTTTAGTTATGCTATTTATGGCACAATCTACTGACACTATGTAAGTTTCAACAACGAATTTTTTCTGGAATCGGATATTTCATCATCCACTGACATATCCTCGTGGAATTTCTTTCTTTTTGAAGACTAAGCAACATAGAGTTTTACAATGGGCGAGGACATGCAGATTGTCTGGCATAGCCTTGATTACGACTGAAAGATATTTCGCTAGTAAAGTGAATTTTAACGAAGTAATCGATAACTTTGCTATAATGAAATCTAGACGAAAAAGGATGTTGTAATTGGTTTATGTTTGTACTGTTATGTTATAGTATACCGGTATACTATTACTCATATACTACTATACATTTTGCTAACATTTTGCTTACCACCTTTTGGGTGTTTAAGTGTTTCTATTTAAAATACAAAAATAAATACGTATAATCATAATGAATGTAATTAATTGTTATTATTTTTTGGTAATTGGGGCCTTTTTAATGTGTTCGCTCCCCCTGGTGTTAAAACCTGGCTACGCCACTGCCTCTTATACATTCTATACTCTTGTTGGGCCGAATGAATGAATGAATAAATAACACAACTAATAGATTTGAGCATTTTACAAATGTGGCTTCCAAATTTAGTTGTTTTATTTAGATTCAAAGCATTTTTGAAACGTGAATGCCGATAATTATTTATTTTGGTAGGGGCCTAGTTGGGGCCTTCTTCATGTGCTCGCTCCCTCTGGTGTTGAAACCTGGCTACGCCACTGCAACGCAGTATGATTACAAATCAGTATGAACGGATGATCACAAGTTATTACAGGAGTCGAATTTAACTGTACACGGCAGCCATACAAGGCGCCCATCACGTTATACATCTCATTTTAACAACGCGCCATCTCGCGAATGAAAGGCTGAGTGGACCTAAATTTGGGGAGACTTCGGGAAGTGATCCCGCTACCTCTTGCACTTCACGCCAGTGATGTTACCACTACTCTATGGATCCCCCCACATACTATGCGTTATTTTTATGCAAGTTAGTAAGTAAATTTATACGTGTTTGTACAGGAACAGAAGGAAGAGCGGGAACAACAACAGCTCCTAGCATCATTTTTTAGACTCCTGAGGGATTACATGTAGGCCTACCTCGGGGAAAAATAATAATAACAATAGGCCTAATAATAACGTACGCCAGCGTGACGTCACAGAGCTTCGTCTTAGATACGACAAACTTCGATGCGCTCGCAGTTCATTGCGCTGTTTGCGGTCGTAAAAATTTAGTCTTTTGTAGATTAACGCTAGGACTTTCTGGTGATACAGCCTACTCCTGTCTGGTGATGTTCAACTGATCGACCTGTCATCCAGCGATGTCATCGAAAACAAATTTCCTCCGGAATTTCGGAAAACAACTCAAGAATATGTGAGTGGACAAATTATCGTCTGCATTTTCTTAACGCTGGTATGATAATGAGAACAATTCTTTATGCAGTGAACTCTTTGCATTGTAGGCCTACCTCAGCAACATCCAAAGTAAAGTAATAAAAACATAATGACTGCAGTGAAAAAATGTGGATTTTAATAGGCAGATTGGGAAGGTGATGGTATTGACCGCAATTTCATTGATTATCATCAACAAAACGGAGCTCACAGAAGCTGGAAACTGATTGTATGCATAACCCTGTGCATTCTGGTCTCACCATAGACTGGTAGCCATAGTAACAGTTTAATTATGTTGGTAACACGAACCAATCACAGAATAGTCCAACTGTGTCAACCAATCAACGAAAGAAAGTCATTTACCGCGCATATGGTAATGTTTACGAATTTCTTTTCTTTGCCAAACTTAGTGGCATAAATGTAAAACTGATCAAACTTTATGTGAAATCGTTCAAGAATTTAAAACAGAATTTAAAACAGACCGGTGTATTGCTATAATTAATAGTTTGCCTAGATATTTCTTTTTGAAGACTATTTGGAACGACGGAAAAGCAGCGTACACGTGTGTCTGCCGCGTCAATAGCACGAAACGCCGCGTGAGATTTGGTGATTAGCCTACGAGAAGAAGAAAGCAATTAAAGCGGGACACAAAAGTTTATGATCTACGAAAAAAAAATGTCAGGTGTCGGAAATAGGTAAAAGGAAACTCCAAGCAGTTGTGAACAGAAGCAAGAATGCGCTACCGGGGTATCGGAAGCGTAGACTTCTTGGAGGAGAGGTCCGAGTTCTAGTTGACCAATGACCGAAAACTGAAGTGTGTGTGAAGTTATGATAAATTTAGATGCTCCGACGTAAAAGCTTGCCGTAAGGAGTCATTCACTAACCAGTTTGGGGTAAACAGAATTTAAACACATTACTATATGGAGTGTTTTATACAACGCACTTATGTTGATATGCATATCAACCACTGTATGGAGATAGCTTTTAAAATGACTTCGATAAAAAATAACCTTAAGCAAATAGCTTTATTAAATAAAGAACTTAACTTTAATGCACGTAGCGACATTTTTATGCTTCATACTTGAACAGCAAAATTCCAGGAGGTCATCCCTGACACTGTGTTCTCTCTATCCCACCTTATAGGCACATTGTTTCTGGTTTCCTTAGCTTTCAGGTGAAAGAGGCTTTGAACACCAAGAGTAAAACGAGTTTTAACCTTACATTTTAGACATTTTTAATGTTTCATGTTTGTAATTAGTTGAGACACTTTGAAAAAAGATATCCTTAAACTCAGATAGCTTTATTAAATAAAGTTGACATCCGCTGTCCGTTAATCTACCCACTGTTATTTGTTTTGATTATCTTACAGCGATGCATTGTTCAAGTTGTTTTGTGACCGTCATTACATGTTTTTCTTCAAAGCTTTGGTTTGAGGAAGAATCATCTCGCCTATCAGGCATTTGCAAGCGAAGAACAATTCCAGATAGCTTGCAAAGCAAACGACGAACTACAGTTCAGACGACAATGCATAGTACAGACTGCAATGGAGATGAGAAGGGCAAGGAGGCAAGGCTGTCGAGGTAAGCTTACGACAAGGTTGTCAGCTTAACCCTAACTTGGATTTGTGTGCTTGGTGTGATATAGTCAAATTGGGGCTTATAGTTTATAAAACTGTGAACTCTGGCCATCCACAACACTTAAACTCAGATAGCTTTATTAAATAAAGAATATTCATTAAAGAATATACTTACTTACTTAAAATCAGTTCTTATTTCCCAGATTTATAATTGTTCAATGAGGCATCTGATTATCTTTGGTCATAACTAAATCAAGAACTGTTCTTGGTGAACGAGCTGTTTTTGGTTGCTGGACCTACTTTTTGGAACGAACTCTCTGTGTGTCTTAGCTGTCTACTCAGTCCCTTGTGTCACTTTGTTCTCAACTTGACTTATCTTTCAAATTGCTTAACCATAGGCTGCCTCTCTGATTTTCACATTTTTTTGGATATTGGCGGCTTGGTTTTGGTGTGCCATCGGTTGATGCCTTGTGCATTATACTCCGGCACAATAGAAGTTACTAATTACAATTTATAATTGCAATTTCAGTGTAGTGGTTAGCTGATAGGGATTTGAATCTATGGAGGCTCAGGGTTGAAAATGGAAACATGGATTCCATATAAATCCTGTATGGGCATGCTAGCAGGATAAACATATACATAGATACATCATACATCCATACTTGCATAATTACTTACTAACTTACATAATGCCAGTATGAGTACCATGGCTTCATAGCCCTTTTTTATATTATATATGTAAATTCATTTATTCAATCATTCTTATTGACATAAAGCAGCAAGCTACTTAAAGTAGAGTTAGTGGATTATTAGGACAAAGCTAGATGAATGTAGTCAGCAATGAACGTAATAGCTAATAAATGTTTTTGTACATCACTCGTGCTATTAATTTTTTATTAAGGGATTTCTTAGATGATTCTGGTTTAAATACTTTAAAATGTTTAAATTTAATTTCGTATAGATCAATATCATATATAACTATCTTTGTCATTAAATTTCTATTTATTTCAGATTTTGATCGGTATCTTCAATGATCATGACGTGCATTATTCTGCTGTCTGTTTGAAAAGTATTACTTCTGATGTTGCTATCGATGATATAGCAGAAGTAGTGTGAGATAATGATGTATTTTTTAAGGATGTTAAATTTTTAAGGAAGTGTTGACGACAGTTTAAAGTGTATCTGCTGCTGTTTTTCTTTTGCAGCCAAGTACCGATGGAACAGGGAAATGGTCAGGAAAGTTGCTCACAAGTGCTATGGTAAGATGTGCTTAAAGATGTGCTTAGCACAACATACATAAAGTATTTTATATACTGGTCTAAAAGTTGGACAGTACTGTAATTTCAGACAGTTCATCTAATGCTCCTTCCAGAATATTAAATTAGCAGCAATGGTACAATTGGGCAATGTATTGGTAGGTTTAGATAGATGTTAGTCCATCTAGTTAAGGAGGGTGTTCACAGTCAGGCCCCCCTGAACTTGCCATTGACGTTTAACTGGACTCCTTTTCAGATTATAACAATAAAAGAAAAGTAACAGAGATCAGACTTCAGTGATGTATTAATGAAGACTTGGCAATGACACTGCTCAAATAAAACAGTTTCTTATAACACAAATGACTGCTTTAGTAAAGTGGGACGCGGTAGCCGTTCTCACCTGTGTTAAAATAAAACAGTTTATTAAAACACACAACTGATTTAGCTTCAGTATTTACTGTGCTGAAAAATGAAATGTAGGCCGTGTTAGCCGTTTCTTAAAATAAAAGAGTTTCTTAAAACACACAACTGATTTAGCTTGAGTATTTACTGTTTGCTGAAAAATGAAATGTAGGCCGTGTTAGCCGTTTCTTAAAATAAAAGAGTTTCTTAAAACACACAACTGATTTAGCTTGAGTATTTACTGTTTGCTGAAAAATGAAATGTAAGCCGTGTTAGCCGTTTCTTAAAGTAAAAGAGTTTCTTAAAACACACAACTGATTTAGCTTGAGTATTTACTGTTTGCTGAAAATGAAATGTAGGCCAAGGTAGCCGTTCTCACCTGTGTTAAAATAAAACAGTTTATTAAAACACAACTGATTTAGCTTGAGTATTTACTGTTTGCTGAAAAATGAAATGTAGGCCGTGATAGCCGTTCTCACCTGTGTTAAAATAAAACAGTTTCTTAAAACACACAACTGATTTAACTTGAGTATTTACTGTTTGCTGAAAAATGAAATGTAGGCCGTGATAGCCGTTCTCACATGTGTTAAAATAAAACAGTTTCTTAAAACACACAATTGATTTAACTTGAGTATTTACTGTTTGCTGAAAAATGAAATGTAGGCCGTGATAGCCGTTCTCACATGTGTTAAAATAAAAGTTTCTTAAAACACACACAACTGATTTAGCTTGAGTATTTACTGTTTGCTGAAAAATGAAATGTAGGCCGTGATAGCCGTTCTCACCTGTGTTAAAATAAAACAGTTTCTTAAAACACACAACTGATTTAACTTGAGTATTTACTGTTTGCTGAAAAATGAAATGTAGGCCGTGATAGCCGTTCTCACATGTGTTAAAATAAAACAGTTTCTTAAAACACACAACTGATTTAACTTGAGTATTTACTGTTTGCTGAAAAATGAAATGTAGGCCGTGATAGCCGTTCTCACAATTTTTAAAATAAAAGTTTAGTTAAAACACACACAACTGATTTAGCTTGAGTATTTACTGTTTGCTGAAAAATGAAATGTAGGCCGTGATAGCCATTCTCACCTGTGTTAAAAAAAACAGTTTCTTAAAACACACAACTGATTTAACTTGAGTATTTACTGTTTGCTGAAAAATGAAATGTAGGCCGTGACAGCCGTTCTCACCTGTGTCAAAATAAAAACAGTTTCTTAAAACACACAACTGATTTAACTTGAGTATTTACTGTTTGCTGAAAAATGAAATGTAGGCCGTGATAGCCGTTCTCACCTGTGTTAAAATAAAACAGTTTCTTAAAACACACACATGTCACACAACTGATTTAGCTTCAGTATGTACTGTTTGCTGTGTAGGACCTTCAGCAAGTCCTTCACCCACTATCACTTGGCGCCATTGATTGATACTTGGTCATTAGATAGTGGCACTTAATAAACACATAATAATAAATGATAATAGTTATAATAATAATAGTAATGAATTTGGAATATCTGCTGTTTGCAGATATTCCGTCTTGCTGGAAGGAAAACGGAGAGTACGTCTACAGTCCAAATATGAAGGCAGTTTGTCGTGGCCTGTCACTAATCGATCTCAGGGAGAGGCAGGATGATGTCATCGAAGTGACACGCTGGACAAAGTGTCACAAAGGTTGGATAAGTGAATGAAGCCATGTAACATAACAACAACATTACTAATTTTAAAAGAGTTAATCAATTAATATCTCCAAAATTTAACTTTGATTGCTAGATTAAAGCCGTGGTAGCCGTTTCATTACATCACCTTATAACACAGAGTATGAGTTAAGGAAGAATTGGCAATGACACTGTGTTCCAATAAAACAGTTTATTATAAAGTAGGCCGTGGTACCGTTTCATTACATTGCCTTATAACACAGAATATGAGTTAATGAAGAATTGGCAATGACACTGTGTTCCAATAATACAGTTTCTTATAAAGTAGGCCGTGGTACCGTTTCATTAGATCGCATAGATCCTAAGATCGTTACTGTGTAGGAGCCTTGAGCAAGTCCATCACACACTATCGCTCAGCACCATAGATTAATTGATTAAATTCGATTAATTAGGTATCTGTAACAGATCTTTTACATAAAGCATGAAAACTTTTAAAAATATATTCGCTTAGTTAGTTACTACTTTCTTTGTATGTAAAAACTTGTGCTGAAGTTGAAACATCAGTGATGTGTTTGAACCATGCTAAGCAAACTGTTTATTGCAATGAAGACAGTTAACTTTGTTGCCATCTTCGACTTTCCTATCAGCGTTTACCTTAAATTAAAAATGATCACTTAATTTTCCACTCAAATGTTTCACACTAAAATTATTTGCCATGTTGTTTACTCCAGAAATGGGCCACCACTGAATATTTATGTAGCACCTTTAACACTTCTGAATTAATTAAACGATGTATACCAATAGAACCTTTATTTGCCACCTTTGAGATTTACTTTATATAATGTTTATGAATGTGTATCTGGACAGTTTATGTAGTACCATTGGAGTACCTTAGTGGAGTGATGGGTGTGTTCGTGTAAGTAGTGTCACTCTTCATACACTTCACTGATAACAAAGTGTTCAATTGAAGCAAACAATGCTCAAACAACTGGAACAGTCACCAGTGTTTTAGCTGTTTCAAGTCATGATTATTATGTAGTTAGATGATCCTTAATAAATTAGGTACAGTATGTAATATGTTGAATCAGTATTTGAAATTCTTGAAGATTTTTTCTTTGCGTAGAAGCACGCTGAAAATGGTCCTGTGTTCAAACAATGAGACTTCTGCACTTCTTTCTTTAGCATGCACTTAAAAATAAAGTAATGAATAGATTTATCATATTGGGTAAGATGTGATTTATTTAGAAATAAACCTTAGATTCCAAACTCCTACTTTGGCTATAGCTATACTTTTGCGTGCCGTTAGAAATGTTCGTAATAATAATAATATTAAAAGCAATTGATATGCATAAAACAAATGTTATTTATTCTGTTACAGATTCTCCACGACATCCATTTCTTGGTATTTAATTGCTTCTTATACATTATAGAATAAATAATTTAGTTGTAATCAGTGTCCAACTTTGATGTTTTTGATTTAATAAAATATGCTGTTGCATTAACCAGCACATGAAAAGTGCTACTTTTGTCTGTTACAGGTATGGTATCATTCATGTCGCTATCTTTTAGATTGTTAAAGAATAACTAACATTGGCAGATGCGCTGGTGTCCGAGATGTAGCTTTGTGTGGTGTTAAGAAATTTAAGATATATACATTTAAAATTACATTTTCTTTATGAAAAAGTCAAATTGTTCCATGGAACATATACAGTATGAGAGCTTTCACAGTTAGAAAGAAACTGGCTACGGATTAGAATTTCTTCATTTCAGCTTTTCTATCTGTGTCACCCAAACGTAACAAGTGCAAGATATTTCAGGATATTCAAATGCTTTCTTTACCTTGGGTTATGTTAAACAGTTGGAGTACATTGTTAAATGCTGTGTAAGATATTTCAGGATATTCAATTGTTTACGTTGGGTTACGTTAAACAGTTTGAGTACATTATTAATGCTGGGCAAGATATTTCAGGATATTCAAATGTTTATATTGGGTTACGTTAAACAGTTTGAATACATTGTTAATGCTGTTTAAGATATGTTAGGATATTCAAGTGTTACATTGGATTATGTTAAACAGTTTAAGTACATTATTAAATGCTGTGCAAGATATTTCAGGATATTCAAATGTTTACCTTACGTTATGTTTAAGGCTTTGAATGTGCTGTTAATACAAAGTAACATATTTCAAAGTATTCAAATTGTTTGTTCTGTGTTGATAGATACTGAGGAGGGATTTTCTGCCGAGTTTCCACCTTTGCCAACTGGTGAGGAATTCTATTTTTTTTTAAATAAAGTATTATATAAGTAAAAGCGCATTAGAACTTGCATTTGTGTGTTTAAAATGTATTATCTGATCTGTGGTTGCAGCATCAAATGTTTTTATAGTAGAATTTGCTGTTGTATTACCTAAACTTCTGAAATTTTATTTTTGTCTGTTGCAGCTCCGACGAAAAAGGCCAGATCTTCTGGTAATTAATTATTCGATAACATGATCTTCCTAAAATGGAATCAATAATTTTTAACGCAGATTAGAGGTAGAGAAGATAGCTGTCTCTTAAGCAAGCCTTAGAGGCAGCCATGAGTATGAAATGTTGGCGACTTCATCTTCTGAGCCTTGGCGTATGAATTGAATCTTTAAACTTCTGTTGGGCTGTTGTCATGTTGCACAAGACATCAATCAATGGTTGCTTCTGAGCAACAACCGCATTCCAAAAACCGGTCAGAATATGTGCCGTTGTTTGCGCATTAGCAGAAATGTACTGCAGCTTGTGAAGAATACTGTACACCTGTCCATCTATTCATTTATAGAGAACATTTGTGTGGTGCCTGTACCCAGAGCTGATGAAAACAAGTGGGTTTTAAAGCAGGCTGCAAATGTATGCTGAGAAATAGTGTGAAACGGTAAATGTACGTCAGTGTAGATCCCACACTCTGCAGACTAATGTCCTTGGATGCTAATACATGTTTGTATGTTTGTATGAGAACACTAAATATAGCACATTTAAGTAACTTACAAAGGTGCTAATAGATATGAACAAGTGCGTTTTAAGACAGCAAATGCATGCTGCACAGAGTCAAAGGCAGCCGTACGTAATTGCAGTGTCAGACTGTACCAGGAGGATGGTCCCACACACGAGACGGCACTATGGGCTCGAGTTGAAGTGCGACGTCATGGCACCTGCATATCTCCTTGGGCTGAAAAGCGCAACAATCGCCGACTCACCTGACTTGAGACTGGAACATAGAGCTCCCTGATGTATGCCAGACCAGTGCCAACAATTCAGGAATGAGTCAGCATGGTGGTCTTGAAAGCAATACGCTCTGAAACAGGAAGCCAGTGTTATGTGAACACTTGGCCTTGTTGACTACGACTCGAAAAGTAGGTAGGCAGAAATGTATGCTGAGAAGGAGCATGAAATAGTACATGTAGATCAAGTTCATGTTTGCCATTGACGTATCACAATCACAAATTCTGAGCTCCCTTGATGCATTTGCTAAACCTTATCTTCTTAAAGACATATTTTTGAAAAACTAACAATAAAAAAGTGCCTTTTTTTCTCAGTTTCAGCCTTGATTTCTCGAGTCGTGCCGTGTGGTATGTAGAGATTAATTATTTCTTTCAACAACATTTAGCAGAATTGAAAGTCAGTATTAATTTCAAAATAAACCGTTTCTCTGGCCAATGCCTTAGAAATGATTACATTTTGTAATGTAATACTGTGCAGTGTAATACACTGTAATGTGACACAATGTAATGCGACACAAGGTAAAGTAATGCATTATTTACCTTAGAACTCACACACAACTTGGCGCTAAGTTTTTAGTCACTTTTATACTGTTTTTCGCATTTTATGATATCCATTAATTAATTATGGATAAAATAAGATCATGTAAGAATCTAGATTTCACTGCCATGGGAAGACCCATTGATGAAGTCTACATGGATCTGTGCTTAAAATATTACAAGTTGAGGACTGGCTACTTGCATCGTATGCTACATTAAAGTCAGTTAAAACTTTAGGGGTGTGCTCGATAGTGTAGTGGTTAGCATGCTGGACTATCAATCAAGAGGGGTCAGGTTCAAATCCCCGCCATGGCAGAAATTTGGTTCGAGATTTCTGCTCCATGTGCACCCTCTAGCCAACGCAGTTTTATTGAGTACACTGACCGTATACGCACTGTTGGTGGGAAGATGAGACGGCGAGGGAAAGGACTGGGCCCCACCCTTGTGCCGAGGCTAAAAAAATTAAGTCGCTAATGCTTCATACCCATGGCTGCCTCAGAGCTAGCTTAATGGACTGTGGTTCTTCTAAAACTTTAGCGAAGAACATTTACTAAAATGTATGGAAAACTAATCCCTCTCGTCGTTAAAGGGTTAAAGCACTAACGCTTCCAACCCAAGACTGCAACTCAGCATAAGCTTAAGTGACTGGTCTTTTAATTCTCCAATGCTTAATACTTTAACAACAAGCTGCATTGCTTTCCCAGTCACTTTTAGTACACGCTTGTCATTAAAGTGTTAAAGATCTTAGTCAAACACCAAACCGGTGAAAGCAGCCTAAGTGTCTATTTCTTAATTATGGATAAAATAAGAATGTTTCTTTGTAATAGAAATTAATAATTCAACTACGAACATATTTTGTGATGGTAAAAACTATAAACATATTTTGTGATTTTCTCTTCACAGTGAAACTCTCTTCTCCTTCAGTTACAGGTAATTATGTGATTTAAATAATTTTGTTATTTCGCTTTAAGTGTATAATTTAGGAAAAATGTAAATGATTTCTTAGCATTAGCAGTTAGCAGTTGTTTCTTGAGCTCTTATGCTAACCACACAATATAAAAGTGATGATAATAATGAGTTGTCTGTATAAAGTAACCCTCCATTGTCTTTACTGGAGGCTGAAAGCATTCACACTTTGAAAATAATTGAATTTTTTTTATCGTAGCATCTGTGCTGACATTTGATACTGTGAAGCACCCTGGGAATTGCTTGCTGTAATGGTGCTACATAAATTGTCATTATTGCAATTACAATTACAGAAGTAATCAAAAGTGGCTCAAAATTCACTTGTTCTCCTCAAGTGACTTTCAAGCACTTGGATATCTAACTGCTTCTTCTCCTGGCGGCTGACTATCTGTGCCTCAGTTTTCACATTTCGGTGTGACCGTGTGTGTGATACAAATTGAATTAATAATGATGATAATAAAATTAATAATTAATAATAATAATAATAATGCTCATTTGGTTTTTTCTTTCTGTTACAGAGTCTTCGTCTGCTGCCTCGTGTCACCCTTGCGGTAATTTTGTGATTTCTTCTTTGCAGTTCGTTTGAAAGAAAAAACTATGTGAATTAAATAAACATTGTATCTGTTGTTCTGGCAGTTTAGTTAGAAAACTTCTGTTTTTTTCTTGCAGCTATGGTTCCTGCTCCAACAGTTGAGAGTCCAGGTAATTATTTATTGAATTTCTTTAAATGTTTATTTAAATTTTGTTTATGAAAGAACTAAATCGTTTCTTTGTTAGAAAAATGGAGCAGGTCAAGTACTAGATGCTTTCAAGTGTTGCAATATGAATTTTGTTGATTCTTTTGGATCTATTTACATTTGATCGGTTATAACAAACTCCTGATTTCTGTGTTACAGAAATGTTTACTGACCGGGATCTTGCGTTGACAGGTAAGTGATCTATTGAACTTTTAAAAATATTTGTTGAAGTTGTTGAAGAAAAAATTATTTATGAGAAAATTTTTTACCTAGTGTACTACCATGTACTGACTTCACAGATGCGGAACCATCTATAAAAAATAGCCTACTGCTTGGCATCCATGACTACCAGCAGTTATTATCATTATTGTGTATTTATTAAGTGCCACAGATGATGACACAGAGCAATTGTGAGTAAAGGGCTTGCTCAAGGTCCCTATACATAGTAACCATCTCAGGAGAGACTTGAACCCATGTGTTACAAGGCGAGCACTCCAGCCAGTCGGCTACTGTGACCCACATCGATCGATTCAGAGTAGGTCTTTAGAGAAAAATGTTCACTGAAGCATCTACCTGACTGAATGAGTTTGTGACAGCCGTGGTTTTCAGGGCTGTGAAACTAAACTGTTATATAAAAACACTAATAATGACAATTGCAATAGAAAAAATAATGAACTGTTTAATTTGTTTTACAGAAATGATGTCGGAGCCTGATGTACCATGTCCAGGTAATGATGTGCTAGATTTTTTTACAATTTTTATTCAGATCATGTAAGAAATAAGTGAAGGTGTTTTAAAAGAGAAATCGTTCGTTGATGTACTGCTAAACGATAACAAACTGATATTGTTTTTGTACAGAAATGACGTCAGAACTGGATGTACTATATCCTGGTAATGATAAGTTGATCTGTTATTTTTATCGAAGGTAAGAAAAATTGTTTTCTTGTAAAAGAATTGTTTGCTTTGCTGTCTTCTAACTATAACAAATAGATCTGTTAATTTTCTTTTACAGAAGTGATGTCGTGGCCTGATGTTCCGCTTTCAGGTAATATGTTAATTTTTTGTACAACTTTTCTTTCAATTAATAAAGAACTGCAGTTTCTTATAAAAGAAATTGTTAATTGAGATGGTGTACTACTTACCATAACGACTGCAGAACTTGTATTTCAGAAACTAAGTCAGAACCTGGTATATCAGGTCTAGGTAATATGTCGATATCAATATTTCTTACAGCTTTTTCAAATTATATAAGAAAAACTGAAATTGTTTCTAGAAGAAATTGTTTAACATGCTACTGACAATAATTAAAGATTAAATTATTTTTTACAGGATGTCAAAGGATGATGTACTGTGTGCAGATAATGCTCATTTTTTCGTAAAATATTATTACTTTTTTTTCTCCCCAAGAAATACACAAAAAGTGCAGATGCGAGAAATTTATCTGAAACTAACTGTCTTTAAGAGAAATCTAGTCATCCATTCAAAGTATATAGGAAATATTAATCGATTTTAAGAGAAATTGTTTATTTAATCGGTATATTACAGATTATATGAAACTGATATTCTTCCTTTACAGAAATTATGTCAGAGCGTGATATATCGCGTTCAGGTAAGGAATGTTTTCTAGATTTTATTCTAATTGTTTATAAAATAAATTTTATAAATGAAATTTTTTTAGTTGGTTCACTACTAACAATTACAGACTTCATTCTGTTTTACCAGAATTAATTAATTAATTATAACCTGGTAATGTCCAGGTAATGTTAACTTTCTTCTTGCAATTTTATTCAAGGAAAGATTTAAATGTTTTCTTTTAAATTATTTTGATAAGAGTAAATTTGTTCTAAGTAAGAGAATTGTTTATTAAGCTGGTGGACCTACTAACAATAGGGAACTATGATTGGCGATGTGCCAGATATGGAAACTGGGATATGTGGACCATAGCTAGCCCTAAGGCAGCCTTGGGTATGAAGTGTTACCGACTTCATTTTCTTAGCCTCTGCATACGAAGCCATCTCATCTTCCCACCGACAGTGTACAGTCAGTGTACTCATTATTGCTGAGTTGGCTTGGGGGTGCAGACAGAACAGAAATCGCGAACCAAATTTCTGCTGTAGGCCCGTAGTAGGGATTTGAACCCCCAACCTTTTCATTGACAGTCTAGCATGCTAACCACTATACTATCGAGCACCCCCAATATGAACAGAACGGAGATACAAATTCGAACAATTGGCTTTGGTTCATCTGTAGGTTCACATTGTCTGGCGTCATGAGTTGCACAGTTGTGACCAAGCATTAATGGAAATAAATAATTTCATAGATCTATGTAAAAAACCACTTCAAATGAGAATGAATTGGTTCATTGTGGTAATCAGGCATTTTTAAATAAAGTCAAGTCAAACCACGGGCCACTGAAATGATATCATGGGGCCAGGTTGACATGGGGCCAGGTTGACATGGGGCTAGGTTGACCTGCGGCCAGAGTTTTTTTCCGAGGTTTGAACAGTAACCAAATGCTAATTCTATTTTACAGAAATGTGGTCGGAGTCTGATGGCCAGTATTCAGGTAATATGTTGATTTTTTACAGAAATTTTTTAAATTCAGGAAAATATCCAAGTCTTCTTTTAAAGTAATTGTTCTTTAACTAAGGAGAAGAATATTAAGTCAGAGCATGATGTACCTTTTCAGATAATATTTTTATTTTTCTGCCAAATTATGTTTGAAAAAAATTCAGTTGTTTTATGAAGAAATTGTCTAGGTGGTGAACTGCTAACAATGACTAAGTGATAGTTTACTTTATACAAATGAAATCAGATCCTGATGGCTCATCTTCACTGACTGGTCAGCAACCAATATGTTTATATTTCTTGTAATTTCTAGTAAAATTATTTAGGAAAAATGCAATTGTTTCTATAAGAGAAATTGTGTTTTTGAGCTGGTTCACGACTTATTATCCCATCCTCCTGGAACAAGGTACCTAAAAATCTGTGACATGAGCTTCTTAGCCTCGCTTTGCTTCTTCCGCAAACACGTGAAGACCATTCTGTCTGATCGTGGTTTCGTTGTGTTAGGTTGGGAGCGCCTCTGATGAGCCTGTCTTGAAGTGGCAGTATATAAATTTGCAATTACCATTACTAATAATAACAAATCTGTTAATTTTGTTTTACAGAAGTGAAGTCGGAGCCTGATGCGCCATGTCCAGGTAAGATGTTGATTTTTCTTAAAATTTTTATTGAAATTATTCAGGAAGAAATACAATTGCATCTTTTAAATAGAAATTGCTTATTGAGATAATTGTGCTGATAATTTTATTTATTATTATTACGAACATTTTTAACGCACGAAAGTGACACAGAAATGTGAAACTGAGGCACAGATGCATAAAGAGAGACAAATAATTGCTAAAATGTTTTAACCCTTTAACGACGAGCGAATACTAAAATGCGTGGAAAACTTATCCCTCTTGCTGTTAAAGGATTAAGGAAATTTAGTCAAAACCTAATGTACCATGGTAGTCCAGGTAACGATAATGATGATTTTATGTACAGGTTTGATTGAAAATATTTCAGGAAGAAATGCAGTTGTTTCTTGTAGTTTTTTGACCTTGTGTACTCCTAACAATAAAATTATTTCCTAATTTTGTTTTGCAGAGATGAAGTTGAAGCCCGTTGTACGACGTCTAGGTAACAAGATGTTGATTTTTCTTTCCACTTTTAAATTATATTAGGGAAATATTCATATTAATGATTTATTAGTAACTTCTGTATTGCAGGTGTCTAATGCTCAAGGCATCAACCGATGACACCTAAAACCCTAACCGTAGTCAGGTCAACATCCAGAAGATCAGTCCAATTGTTTCCTTCTTTATTGAATTTTAGTATTAATTCCACACACATTATTCTATAAAATTAGCTACAGGCCAAGCTCTTGCGTAGCATTTATTTCAAAGTTTTCTGAGAAGATAGTGGCTAGATGTAGGAAAGCAACTGACGAGTATAGAAAGGGCTATTCTACTGAATAAGTCCTTAAGCTACATCTGACTTGTGCAGTGCTAGTGATTCCAGACTTGGAAGGCTAGTGGCCTCCCCCTTTCGTGGATTAGAGTATATTTCTCACCAGGAGGAGTAAATGAAGCACCTAGACTCCTTGAGTGGTAATGGTATTTCCCTGGATGAGCAAATGATGTTGGTGGCTATTGGCTTGACTCGGTTGGTAATCATTTACCTATCTCCATTGAGTGCATTCCAGGTGTTACGTGAATGATAGCTCATCCATGTGCAAACTGGAATTGGCGTTGTATAACTTCACTGCATCTG
Organism: Allolobophora icterica; assembly: GCA_963556255.1. Taxonomy (NCBI): domain Eukaryota; kingdom Metazoa; phylum Annelida; class Clitellata; order Crassiclitellata; family Lumbricidae; genus Allolobophora; species Allolobophora icterica. The sequence goes on along the minus strand of OY744604.1, from coordinate 84,325,785 downwards.
CCTACTACCGGTATGTATAAGCGGTGCCAACTCACCATCTGCATTATTTGTGTTACCTTGCAGGTCTGCCTGATAGTCTATTATTGTAACACGTTATGCAGAAACAATGCTTATTTTTTAAACTGTTGATTGTTGTCTATCTTATTTGGTGAATTGTTTTGTTAAATAGTCCGGACACCTTTCCAACTGCAGCTGGAAAGCCTCATCATAATGAGCCACTTCCTAAAAGAGAGGCCACAGTGGAGGCGCCACCGGATTAACGTGGATGAATGGGCGGAGAACTATTGTGAAAAACTCAGGCAGCATTAGTAAGGATTTTATGTGATCTAAGTTTGCCATAGCTTAATCATAATCAGTTTACTTTGTCAGTGCACCTTTGATTAACTCGAAATGGATAGAATAACAGTGGACTTGTCTTTTACTTGCCTGCTTGTGGTAGTCCTATTTTCCTCATTATCTCATAGTTTAATATTGAGTTTGTTGTTTTGAAGAACTTTAGTTATACAATATACATTGAAATGTGCATTATATAAAAACCTCAAGCAAGTTCACACAGGGCTGCCAATCAGTATTGATTAATGTTGCCTTGTTGCAACAGTATCTATTACAGAATAATCGTAAGAAGAAGATTTGTATAGCACTGTAGCACAGCCGAGGCCGAAGAAAAGCGTGCTGTACAGGAGTTCAAAACATCAATGACAGTTATATTGATTTTCTTAGCCTCGGCATATGAAGGTGGGTGGCCAGTCCTCTCCCTCGCCGTCTCACCTTCCCACCGACCATGTACGGTCAGTGTACTCATCATAGCTGAGTTTGCTAAAGAGTGCACATGGAGCAGAAATCTCGAACCAAATTTCTGCTCTGGCGGGGATTTCAACCCCCGACCTCTCAATTGACAGTCCAGCATGCTAATAAACTAATAACTTGTTAACCTTGCATTGCGTTGTGCTTACATTCCAAATATTTGGCTGACAGGAACTGTTTTGGATGTTGTAGCAATAAATTGTTCTGAGACGATCTCGTCGAGTGCAAGGTTGGCAATTGGTACTTTCTCAGTATTTAATTATCCTTTTTGATAAGTAAGTAATCAATATTGACACGAGACAAAGACCCACACTTTACAACAACAGGGCATACAATAGTGAAAAATAGCACAATCTCAGTGGCACAATATCAGTAGATAACAAATATGATGCAACATTATAAACAGTTTCAAAAGTCTAACTTAATTTGCAGTTATATAGCTCAGAACTAACAGCGTAAAAATTTACATAGGTCTATGACTGGACTTAAAATGCAGATTAAGGTACAGCTTGCTCAATCAGTTATTTCTTGTCCAGTACTGAGGCTTATTTCCAGTTGGTCTGCTGTGGCATGAGATTTTATTCAAATCATTTACTTCTAAACTCGTAGCATTGGATAACTCTTTCAGGCTAATGCTGTTGTGCTATGCAAAGTATCTTGGTTTTCCAGCTAAGTCTGTGAGTTACTCAGTTAATTTAGTGCATTTCAAAACAGTAAAAATGCTATAATCGACATAGATGGAAGGCATGAATGTTTCTTCCATAATTCTGTATATGACAGATATTAAGCAGGCACGTGGAATCAGTAGCAGATGAAATTGTAAACTATTGTAAACAGAAGTGGAGTGAAAGGAGAGAAAATTTCTTGCTGATGTCTGACTAGTGGTTTTGTGTTTCTGACAGGTTTTTGGATGATCCCTGGTTTATGGGAAATACTTCGATTTGTCGCTCTTTCTACAGTTGTCGTTGGTTTTGTGATTGAAAGATCATCTTCAGCATATTCGTCTCTCAATTGTTCTGAATGTAAACGTTAATGACAATATCCGCACTCTGCCAGTCTTCTGTGTTCTGATATTTTAAATGAATCGTTTGCATCAAAAGCTTTTACAATCGGTCTTTGATCTTCTTTGAAGTGATTTTAGCCAGGCAGATATTACTCGTTAGCAACAAACATCTTGCAAAATCTCAGCATCAATTGATGGCTTTCTGAGTGGTCATATTTTTAAGAGTCTCTCCAGAGACAGTGGTGGCGCCAGACAAATTTTTTAACCAGGGCAAAGCCAGGGCAGTCAAACAAGTAACCAGTGCCGATGGCTATTTACGCCCCGAACAAATCGTGGGCTGCGTTAAAATTCTGGCAGGGCAACGACCAGGGTAAAGGCTTTTTTACCAGGGCATTTGCCCTCGCTCGCCCTGGTGTAGTGCCGCCTCTGTCTAGAGATCATTGTTTTGTAGTCTGGACAGACACTGCCATAGGCATAATTTGTGGGGGTATGAGTACTCATGCCCCCACATTTTGAACTGGGGGTACCGTACCCCCACTTTTTAAACAATGCCAATCGATATTTTATTATTTTGCCTTCCCATAGGCCTACATAGAAGTTCACGGCTGTTGATGGGTAGACCTAAAGGGAACAGTATTGTTCTGCTGCCAGGATTTCTTTGGACCCACAGTTAACCCCCAATCCCAACCATTTCCACCCTGTATGAATGCATATATTTATTACAACATCTGACCGCAAAGACAAGAATAAAGAATGAGACATCATTCAGCATGATAATTACGGTCGTAGAGAAGTCATAATATTGCTCTAAGTTAGGATCTGTAACTTTTACAGAACGTTAATTGTTTCCTTGTGCTTTGTGAAGATGTGCATTAACTGCATTTATAACAACAACACAGAACGCCTCAACTTTTCCTTTCCTCATATTAACAAGACTAAAAAAGCATCACGATGTGGTAACACTGATGCTACAGAGGTACTTAGATCTGTAGCCATGATGAGAATTGGGCGTTCAACCCAGGGCTGTAGTGGTAAAATTAGAGGTGAGTACACGCTACCGGTTAATTTTCAGAAACAAATTAGAGGCGAGTATATGCTACAGTATTTTGTGAGTATACGCTACAGTATTTTAATATAAATAAATATAAATATTTTGTGAGGTGTGTATACGGTCTCTAGAGGTGAGTACACGCTGTATACCCGCGTATACCCTCGACTACAGCCCTGGTTCAACCCCTTAGTCTTTCTTAGGACCCCTAGTTAAGACTTCATGGTACACCCCAGGGGGTCGTTTCCAACCCTTCAGTTGTGCCAGTGTGATTATATTGTGCATATATCTTAGCATTTTCTTTCACAATTCACTTTGTGGGTTACCAATAGAGTAATGCTCTGATTTATTGTGAGATTTGTGACCATGTGAATTGTAATTTGTGTATTTTTAAGTTTGGTGATGTCATCACTTTATGGAGCTTAAGCTTTCTATTGCATTTGTGAACTTTCTCAGTTTGCAAAATACGGATAAAATAGACAACTCCACATGGATCAAACTCATCTAAGTCTGACCGCCTCATTTTTTTCTACAATTCTCACTACTGAGAATAAAGAAAAGCATCACCATATGGTAACGCTAGTGGTACGGGAGTATTTAGAGCTGTAGATGAACCATGTTTAACTTTTCTTGAACATCCAATATAGACTTGCGCTTTATGAACACTTGTATTATTCGCAGCATAAGAATACTGAGACATAGAAAGAATAAATAAAACATTACTGCATTATAATAACGGCCTTGTAGAAGTCATTTAACATCTTATATAGTCTAGCGCTGATTTGTTTTGCTGTTTGAGTGGCGCTATATAATTACTCAATTACAATACGATAGTTTCACGTATTTCAAATCAAATCAGTCTTTATTGTTCCTTGAACAGTGCATGTATCATCATAATATGTGAAATATTAAAGCAATGATGTTAATACATTCATTCATTTGATATGTAACGTTGGAGAGTAACATTAGAACCTTCGCTGTTATACTTTCTAAATAGTGAGTTAATACTGTATGTTAAGCACTATGACTGAATTAGCACATTTTGCACTGGACTGGGAACAAGGGCGACCCAAAAGGGGCGTAAGCCCCGCTATATTAGGGTAACCCACCTTCCATCTAGGCCTACATATTGATGGCAAATGCATTATTTTATCATTGGTTTACAGCACCGCTCATTAAGCAGCTATTTGACAGTTAATTAGCAAGTTAACAAACATTTAGCAATCAGTTAGCAAAGCTTTCTCTGGCTAGTTAGCAAAGTTTTCTCTGGCTAGTTGGCATCTGCAACTGTTTGGATGTATCTTCTCCATCCTGAGTTGTGTATTGCTGTCTGATACGCCTGGTGTCTTATAGTTTGTGTCTTCTGTTTATGTGGTGGTCTGCTTACCGGCGTGGCCTAATCTTCAGGACACAATAGGCACAGAGCACGCATAAATTGGAAGACGGCTTGGGGTGAAGAGGCAATGGAGAACACATTTTACCCACCATAAGCGAACACTCGCCCCCTTAACCGTTAGTCGTCAGTGAATGAATAGAAACTTAAGCTCAGAGGTAAATCGAAAGTTAAATCCCTAAGAGTGATCTAGATATTCAAGCTTGTCGTGTGTTGAAGAACCCTATATAACAACCTCTGCCCTGCTCCCCCGCATGCGTAGCCATCAGAACTCGATCTCTGTGCTACAGCTTCAGTAGCCTATCCAATTACAGTAATAACTTGAGAAAGATGCCAGGGAATTGGCAACACATTGTGAGTCTGTAGATCAGATCGAGAGGCCTATAGTCCTATTGTACCTGTGGTCCAGCTTTATCAGAGAGCTCTTATGTAAAGCCACGAAGACGATAGGTTATATCCGATGTTTGAGAAGGTAGGCCTAATCTATTGTTTTAGCGTCTCCGATTATTCGACCATTAGAGCCTATCGTTTCATCGTCCTAGATGAAAACTACAGACTAGGTGCCTATGCCTTTACGGGATGCGTGTGCTGTAGCCTACCGTGTGTTGTTTTATAATGCGTTAAAAATGACAAATCGCAAGAGAAATTATTAATTAGAATGTTTTTGCCACAAGAAACGACCATTCGAAATCCTATTCAACAAAAGACCTGCAATTCCAGCTTTAGCTTCTTATTTAGTCGTGTTTCTTCCTAGCAGCTTTTGTTTATCGTTGTTTTAGGCCTATGCTAATTTTACACACGTTTAAGCCTATGCTATATTGTGGTGTGTGAGAACGAGGCTAGACCTATATATGTTAACGTTCAAATTATTTTTTACACTGAAACGATATGCTAGAATGGGCGAATAATCGGAGACGCTAAAATGACAGATTAGGCCCTACCTGAAAACGCGTGTAGCACAACATGTAGGCCTATTCATATCGAGCCATTTCTGACTACGAGAATTTAAATTGTCAAACTTTTAATATTATGTACTGAAAATGACTGTGTAGGCCTATTAAAAAATAAAAAGTAGTAGTTTAAACCAGGGGCTTTATCCTCCAAAGTCATTGGAGCAACTTTCCCTCCCCTCCTCTTCCCCCTTCCCCAGTCCCCCACCCCCAATTAATGATGGCACATACACTGACAGATCCCATTATTTTTTGGGTGGAGCATTTGCTCCAAGGTTTCTGTGGAGTAGACGCCCCTGGTTTAAACCATATTACATGTACGATATAGGCCTATTTAATTTTTACCTAAAACAAACGATAACACATTTTCGACGGAAACAAAACTGAATCGGGAGTGCTTTAAAAAGTTGCTAAAACAGGCCTGTAGGCTAATGGTAGCTAGAATTTCTATTATAGATCCTTGGATCGATGGTAAGAATAGGCCTACGTCATTTCCGCTCACTCGTAGAGCCACAGAATGCTGACACATAGCCTACACGCGCTTCAGTTTCTGAAGTCACTAAAATTGTAAGAGTACAGTTTTGAAAATTGTCACACACGACTAAGCCCACGTGTGTATCAACGGTATCAACGTATGTCTTATGTCAAAGTAGGCCTAAATGTAGGCCAATAGGGACCTACTGTATGTCAAAGTACGCCTATTTTCTAAAAATTTATCGATGAGAGAAGTCTGACTACTGAACTTTTAGAGCTAATAATGCGCTCAAGGTCAGCGACATGAGCAGAGATGTCTATACAAAAGACTCTATAGTACCTACAGGCCCACTTTCAGCTGTGTGATATTTATTCTAGGGCCTATCCAGCTATCCTACGTCTGATAGTTCTGTTGGCGCATGCAAGGCTTCTGGCGCATTTTGGCGCCGACGCTGACTCAGTGATAAATTAATATGTAAATGCAAATGGCTACACGTTTAGGTTTACACGTTTTTTGTAACGACTGTTTGGCCTCAACGGCTCAACCCCGCTCATTTTTCAATGAATTCATTGAGTTGATCTGGTTATATTATATAATTCACCACCGCTGCCCGTTTGTGTGGGTGCCACGCCATTTGAAGAAGAAGAAGAAGAGAAGAGCAGTCCCCTAAGCACTGGGGGCGGTCTTGTCTGACAGGTGGGGGGGACACTTCAGAACTGATCTGGTCAAAAAAGAGTTTTGAACTGATCTGGTCAAAAAACAGGTAAAGAAATAGAAGAGCAGCCCCTTAAGCACTGGCGGCGATCTTGCCTGACAGGTGAAGGGGTGGGGGGCACTTTAGAACTGATCTGGTCAAAAAAGAGTTTTGAACTGATCTGGTCAAAAACTTTTGACCTTTTTTGGTGTTTCTTCAAAATGTGGGGGCGGATGTATGATGTGTCCCCCCACTCTTATAGGTGGGGGTCTTGTCCCCTCGACCCCCCGGGAGCGCCTCCCATGCCCTTAGGCTAGCCCTGAGGATGCCATGGGTATGAAGTGCTAGCGACTATATTTTCTCGGCATATGAGGGTGGGTGACCAATCCTCTCCCTCGCCGTCTCATCTTCCCATCGACAGTTTACGGTCAGTCTACTCATTATAGCTGAGTTGGCTAGGGGGTAAAGCAGAAATCTCGAACCAAATTTCTGCCCTGGCGGGGATTTGAACCCCCAACCCCTGGATTGACAGTCCGGCCCGCTGGCCATAAACTATTTTACGTCCCAAAATTAAAACCGCTAAAACAAACGACCATCGACTATTGTGTTACTGTCATTAACGCTCGTGAATAATCTGGTGCCCTGCGCTTATCTTACTATTAGGGAACCTACGAGTTGTTTAGGATTAGGCCTACTTCACCTTCGTTTTCTCATTCCTCCGAAGTTCAAGTTTGAAATTAGATAAAACGCAATAGCACCTAGCCAGTGGATAAAGTGGTTTGGGTGAGCAGTGGGAACGTCAAAGAAGAGCTTCATTGGAACGCATGCGTGAGCAGTGTTTAATCTAGACGTCTTTTTGGCGGGGGAATTTCCCCCCACCCAGGATTGAAGTCCTCCCCAGAGCTCAGCAATATTGTAAGGCAGAGACCTTTTTGGGGGGAAATTCCCCCCGAGAAACCTTGTTTCCCCCCCCAGAACAGGGGGACTAGATTAAACACTGATGCGTGAGCAGTGGGAACGCAAGCAAAGAATTTCGAGAGCAGTGCCATGGGAACGCCGTTGCAACGCGTTCCCACCCACTTTAACCCCTGCACCTAGCCTAAATTTACTGACCTCCTCCTATACAGTGACCCAGACGTACATTTGAATCGACCTTAAGTCAGTGTGATTCTCCTTACAGATTTTATTTTAGTTACAGTTACAGTTATAGTTAATGGTTTTTCATTTTAGTTATAGTTACAGTTATAGTTAATATTATTTTTTAGTTACAGTTATAGTTATCGTTAACGAAATCATTTTGCCTTCGTTAACGAAAACATTTTCGTTACCGTTATCGTTAATGAAAATCACACTGAATTATGAAGACGCGTTACACAATAATTTGCTTAGAGCTTTGACGAATGGGTGCATTCAGCTTCATGAATACACAGCGCTCCATATTCACCGACAGCCAAGGCGAACATAGGAATCATTTTGCTTTCGTTAACGGCTCTATTTACAGGTTCTCACGTGTGTTGATATTGCACTTTTTTTATCGTATTAACGAAAATAGCAATGAATTTTCGTTAGTGTTATTTTCGTTATAGTTATAGTTATAGTTAATGATATTTTTTAGTTATAGTTATAGTTATCGTTAACGAAATCATTTTTTGTTCGTTAACGAACATTTTCGTTATCGTTAACGTTAACGAGAATCACACTGCCTTAAGTTTGTCTCATAGCTGGAGCTAGTCAGAAAACGTAGCATCTTAATTATTCATCATTCAGCTACAATTGAGCCAAGCGTTTCGAATCTCCGAGTGGTCCTGTAACTTCGATTTCTCTGCCAGTCAGCAATTCGATTAGGACCAAGAAGTGCCTTAACAATGAACGAGACTTAGATATACGGTAATATACAATTTCGATAAAACAGAGTCATGTCTGTACACGTTGGCTTTGGTTGTCGCAGGACATTGACTCCTATTCGATATAACCGGAAGTTCGATTTACTGCAGTTTTATTGTAGTTTATATACCTTACATTTTTATTATCATTATAAATAATTATATTTCAATTCAAATCCCATACTACTTCTTCTCAGTTCTTTCGATCATCAACTGAGTAGCTAATTTGTAAGGCTCTATAAAAATGTTCTGAACGAATGAACAAATGAAAATAGAGAGATGAGAGAATGAATGAATAAACGAAAGACGGATCATGAGGAAATAATTGTGAATGAATGCAGGAACTGATGAATTGATGAATTAATGAATTAGGCCTAAACCGTGAAAATGAACGAATGAACGCAAAAGGCGTGAATGAATGAATGAATTAACAAATGAGCTAATGAATTGATTAGTGAATTAGTTAATTGGTGAACGAAAGTGTGAATAAACGCACAACAGAGAAGAATAGAAAGAAAATTGAATAAATGAACAAAGGAAAAGAAGAGGGAAATGAATGAACTAATGAACGAATGAATGAACGACGTAAGAAACAAAGAATACATGAAGTAATTACTTTGCGAACGAATGTATGAAAAAATAAGCAAAAGAAAGAGAGGGGGAGAGAAAGGAAGAAAGAATGAATGAACGAAAGAAAGAAAGGTGGAACACATCTATGTCATATACTATAATTATGGTATATAACATTGACTTAGAGTAAGCCAAGGGTGGCGACCTTTTTAAACGTGCATAGGGGCCTACCAATTAAAGTGCCACCAAATCATTTTAAAGAGACCCTCGCGTGCCTTTAGGAATATTGCACAGTAGGTCAATATAATTATTTTTCTCATAAAGGTTCTAATTGACAGAGCATAGGCCCTGAAAAATGAAAAAAGACATTATTTCAAAGATGCGTTTAGAAGGTGTTGAAGGAAAGTCCTTGAAAAAGAAAATGTGAATTCCTAGGGTGACTGTGTATTTCGAAGTTTGATAGGCCCTATTTTGGGGGACACTCTGAATAATTCCGAGTGCCTAAAAATTCGTATGCCTGCCACTTTGAACACGCGTGCCATGGGTTCGGGGGATGTAGTCTGTAAACTTCATTATTGTTTCGTACGTGTGTTCGTCCGCCAGTTTAAGTGATGCGCCGGTTGACAGTTTACAGTCAGTTCCTGGTTGTGTCATTGCGCGCATCACTTAAGACGATGGAGAAAAATCAGTGAAACGACCGTCAGTGGCAGTTAGAGTGGACAGACGCAGTGGCAAAGCGTGTAGAGAGACGTTGTCTATCTGCGGGTTCGTATGAAATAGTGCTGCTCTGCTCCATAGGCGTAAACTCCTATAGGCCGCTAGGCTGGAGCCCTCCCAATAATTGAGGCGCTAGGCTTGCCAAGCCATTGAGCCCTCCCAATATTCTGACAGAAGTCACATATTTTTCCATAAACTACAATGCGTTACAACTTGCAACTTTATTTATTTTTTTTATTCCGGATATTTCTATAGCGCCTCTCGAAGTCAACTACTACTCAGAGGCGCTCCCGACTACAGCATTTGATACTGTGCCGGAATTTTCACGCCGAAGCGCCACGAGCAATAATATTGCGAGTGAAGGACTTGCCAAAGGTCCGTACGCAGCGGCTAGAGTACGTGGGATTCGAACCTGCAACCCTCCGGTCACAAGGTGCCGAACTTACCACTGAGCCACCACGCCCCACAAAAACAACTTCATGCACAATGCAATTAGGCTTATCAGAAATCTACTCAATTTCGCCATTTCTATAGGAACAGGCCCACGAAAGTTGCGGACCAATAAACTTTACATGTACACATTCAAGGCGTTTCGATGTTTAGTGACATCACACTGCGTTTCAGTTTCAAACTTTTATCATTTTTATTCTTAAACGACTATCCTCTTGACCTGTTCTACTCTGGTTTCAGTCCTACTTGTCTTACCGATCCTTCGATCTCTGTTAAAGCCTCCAACCACTGCTCGCAACCCCTCTCTCTCTCCTATGGTGTCCCTCAAGGCTCATTTGCTAAAAATCCCAGAGCGAATTCACTTCAAAGTCCTATCACTAGCCTAGAACTAGCCTACAACTCCTTACAATATTCCCAGCCCAAGTACCTCCGTGATCTCTTCACCATCCAGGCAATCCGCTCCAACGGCCCAATCCTCCTCCTATTTCAGTCTTTCTTGACCCCCAGTCACTACTCATCTCAAGTTCTCCAACTGAGACATAATCCAACACAGCACCACGCCTTTGGAATGATCTCCTCGGAGTTCCGCAGATTGTCCGTTCCGCCATCATCATTGCAACCCGTCCTTCATCCTCCTCACTGGCGGCGATCTTGTTTAACAGGTGAATGGGGGGGGGGGGCACTGTTGAACTGATCTGGTAAAAACAGAGTTTTGAACTAATCTGTTAAAAAAGACGCGAAAAAATTGCTTGACCTTTTTGGGGTTCCTCTAAATGTGGGGGGTCAAATGTATGGTGTGTCCCCCACTGTTGAAGGTGGGGGTCTTGTCCCCCTAGACCCCCGCCCGGGATTGCCGCTTCTGATCCTCCTCATGTTCCTCTATCACCCCCGGACTTTCCACTCAAAACTGAAGTCTCATCGTTTCAAGGACTACTACCCTCGCTCATAATTATGATCCTCCAATCTGATCCAAGGTGAGGGATTAGGGTAGGTGAGGCAGCAACCACAGCATTCATGTTTAGCAGCATTTTCGTCTAATGGCAGTCTCTAGAATGTGATGCAAATCATACAATTACACGGTCATCGTAGGCCCTAAGATACAGGAAAATCGCTGATGGCCGGGAACTCAGAAGGGCAGGGGAGCGCCGGAGCGGCAGGGGATAGGCAGTGGATAGGCAGAGGAAGACAATGGGCCCTCCCAATAATTTCGACAAGTTTACGCCGCTGCTCTGCTCTACTGCCACTCCCTGGTCCCTCTGACAACCGGTCTCGGACCTCCAATGGACATCGACCTCTGATAAGACGCAGCACTCATGACTAAGCTGGCGCTCAGCTTAACAGTATAGTGCTTTAGAAATTTGGAGTTTACGATAATGATTAGGCCTACGTTCTTCGTAGAAACAGTTGACGCCAGCCCTGCAGTGCTATGGCACAAAGAAAACAATCGGAGATAGGCCTAATATAGAACCCCCACGAGATCAGTTTGTGAAGGCATTCAATTAGCACCGAGTATGTGTTGTCGTCGACAAAACAGTAGAACCATAATGCTATTTTAGACCAATGTTAGGCCTATTGGAAAGCTGTTTCAGGAAGATTTAGAGGCGGAACTTAACTGCGGCCAAGAGATTAAGGAATGGGTTTTCTACTCTGCGACTTGCTTTCGATTAGCTTTTCTAGGCCTATTAGGCCTTATTTGATATCGACGTAGACTCGGTTGTTAAACCGTGCAAGAACTTATAATGAGCATCGACCTACATGCGAACACATCCCAAATCCATTGGAAGTAGACAGATTACTAAATTAATAAGAAAGGTTTGCAAATTAAAGAAGGGACCTATGTGAAATGTGAAACTGGTTTGCTTAAGGCTCTTCACAAACTTTAATCGCAGCAAAGACCGATTCAACCTGAATTCCACTAGGCCTATACCGATCGAGGTAATCCTTAAATGGTAAGTTCACTTTTCAACACAATGACTACGCACAGTCCAATAAGTTATGTTTTCTTCATGTCCTGCATTTCCTTGTGGGGCATAGTAGTCGATTGGATAGAACTCTCAGACTGTTTCGCTTGATTTTATGTAGCGCCGGTGTTTAAGCTTGTCCCTCTGATGCGGTTTTGTGTTCCGCAGTGAATTTTAGAAGATTTACATTTACGTTTACACGGAGAGTATGGGTACGAACCTCCCCTCATTCGACCACTGTGTAAGGACCTTGAGCAAATCCTTCACGCACAATTGCTCAGCGCCATCGATGTTCTGTCGTATGGTCGTGTGTACACTTATAGCTTTGGAAGGAGGGCAATATAAAAAATACAGTGTATTGCATTGCAAACGCCTATTGCGTGCTTTCACAATAAAGATACATAGTAATTCGAATTTAAATCCTAAGCTTTTACTTGGGTTTTGTGTTCTTATCACTCACTAGAATGAAATGGTGTGTGAATGTGTTAGGTCTTAAAACTCAAATCTCTCCTACTTATTTTCTACTTCTCTATTTATAACTGCAGGGATGTGTGATAATCTAGTGGTAAACGGTCGGGGATTCAACTCTCCGTCAAAACAGAAAGCTGTCTCAAAATTTTGGCCAAATGCGAGTAGGTAGTGCCAGTGCCAAGCCAGGATACAGAAGGAGGGCGACGCCCTACTGCCAAATGTGGTATAGGCCGTTTTCGGCCTTTCCGACCCCAGAGTATCATTGTCTATAGCGGTCAAGTCTAGCGATTAAAAGAGTTAACGCGAATTAATCACAACAGAATATTATTTGTTTTAGTTAGCACATCATATTGTATCTTCCGGACGGATAGGTCAAATAAAAGTTCCACTGTTTGACTGGAATAACGTCCATGTATGCCGATGCTGAGAATATGAAGTCGGCAGCAACGATCCATTCACATCTCGGTTGGTCGAAGGCATTTGTCCGATCCTCATCATATTCGTTTCGTTGAAGAACACTGAAAAAATGTTAAGAAGTAATTAGAATGACACATTCCTCTTTGGAATGTTGCAAAAATAACCTATCATGCGCAGAACATCTGCGCTCTAGTTTGGGAAAAACATTTGTCTTCTGGGGAAATCCTCTCTTCCTCCCTGTTCCTCCCTCTCCCCTCACTTCGCTACCGAACTGTAGGCCTACTAACCGGACTGCCGAGCAACCGAAAGACCGTCTCGTATAGCCCTAATAAATGAATCAGTGACCACGGTTAATCGTGTCTTAGCCTTACATGTATATTTTATACACAGAGAGAGCGAGAGAGAAAGAGACAGAGACAGAGACAGAGACATAGACAGAGACAGAGACAGAAGTTGGAGTCTCAAGTCAATAAAAGCACTTCTAGGCCGACTACGCAATCATGAGTCCTACCTGCTTGCTTGGCCTTTCCAGAACTCTCAGTCAGCTGATGCGAATGGAGAAAAATCCGGCGTTATCGCACAGCTACTGGATCTTTATGAGAACGTTTCTTAGATGACAGATCATCATCATCTGACAAAGATGAATGCAGAATGTTAAAGTTAGAAGGAGGCGAAGGGTGAAGAAAAAGGAAGAGGAGAAGTGGGATGAGAAGGAGAAAGACGGACAAACAAACAAACAAACACACACACACACAAACAAACACACATACATAGGGTCTACATACACACTTAAACGTATACATGCATGCATGCACACAAGCACTTCTTGACCGACTACGCAATATAATTGTCCTACCTCCTTGCTTGGCCTTTCTAGAGGTATCACTCAGTTGATGCGACAGATCGACTGGAGAATAAATACTCCGTCGTTGTGGTACGTCAACTGGATATTTCTCAGAACGTTTCTGCAATGACATTTCATCACCTGACAAATTTGAATGCAGAATGTTGAAGTTAGAAGTAGACGAAAAAGAAGAAAAGGAGGAGAAGGATAGGAAGGAGGAAGAAGAAAGAGGAGGAGGGAGGAGGACAAGGAGAAGAAGAAGAAGAATTAGAAGGAGGAAGAGGAGGAGGAAAATGTCAAGAAGGAGCAAGATAAGGACCAGGACGAGAAGGAGGAGCAAGAGGAAGGGGAGAGTAAGAAGAAGCAGAGGGAGAAGGAGGAAGAGAAGAAGGAGGACAGAAAGAAAAAAGAAGACGAGGAAAAGAGGAACAAGGAAGAGGAGGAGGAGGAGGAGGAGGAGAAGGAGGAGGAGGAGGAGGAGGAGGAGGAAGAGGAGACGAAAAAGAGCAGTCCTTTAAGCTAGTTTGAGAGGCAGCTATGGCTATGAAGTGTTAGCAACTTCATTTTCTAAGCCTCGGCATATTGGGGCGGGTGGCCAATGCTCTCCCCGCTCCGTCTGATCTCCCACAGACGATCATAATTGCATCTGGTTTAAAGATTGTTTTGTTAAGACCGGCTCTGACTCAACTTAACGTTCCCGCGTGAGGAAATACTTCATATTCAGGAAAGCTAAAAGTTTTAAACTCACCACATAAGTTGTGCGGTTTTCTTTCTCAGGTATAGTAGTTTTTCGTTTTCATGGGTAGGATCTTCAAATTCTGAAGTAGCAGTTCCTTCCCAGCGTAATTATGACTTCCATTTTCACAGGGTCTATACCAGTTTCGTTCTCAGAAGTTGTAGAGTTAATTTTCAGGCCTAGTAGCGGTTTTGTTCTCATAACGAGCGAGACCTTTAAAGTCTGAAGTGGCAGTTTCCTTCTCAGCGTCATTACGACTTCCATTTTCACAGGGTCTATACGCGTTTCGTTCTCAGAGGTAGTAGTAGCGTTCATTTTCAGGCCAAGTATCGGTTTTGTTCTCATAACGAGTGAGACCTTTAAAGTCTGAAGTGGCAGTTTCCTTCTCAGCGTCATTACGACTTCCATTTTCACAGGGTCTATACGCGTTTCGTTCTCAGAGGTATTAGTAGCGTTCATTTTCAGGCCAAGTATCGGTTTTGTTCTCATAACGAGTGAGACCTTTAAAGTCTGAAGTGGCAGTTTCCTTCTCAGCGTCATTACGACTTCCATTTTCACAGGGTCTATACGCGTTTCGTTCTCAGAGGTATTAGTAGCGTTCATTTTCAGGCCAAGTATCGGTTTTGTTCTCATAACGAGTGAGACCTTTAAAGTCTGAAGTGGCAGTTTCCTTCTCAGCGTCATTACGACTTCCATTTTCACAGGGTCTATACGCGTTTCGTTCTCAGAGGTATTAGTAGCGTTCATTTTCAGGCCAAGTATCGGTTTTGTTCTCATAACGAGTGAGACCTTTAAAGTCTGAAGTGGCAGTTTCCTTCTCAGCGTCATTACGACTTCCATTTTCACAGGGTCTATACGCGTTTCGTTCTCAGAGGTATTAGTAGCGTTCATTTTCAGGCCAAGTATCGGTTTTGTTCTCATAACGAGTGAGACCTTTAAAGTCTGAAGTGGCAGTTTCCTTCTCAGCGTCATTACGACTTCCATTTTCACAGGGTCTATACGCGTTTCGTTCTCAGAGGTATTAGTAGCGTTCATTTTCAGGCCAAGTATCGGTTTTGTTCTCATAACGAGTGAGACCTTTAAAGTCTGAAGTGGCAGTTTCCTTCTCAGCGTCATTACGACTTCCATTTTCACAGGGTCTATACGCGTTTCGTTCTCAGAGGTATTAGTAGCGTTCATTTTCAGGCCAAGTATCGGTTTTGTTCTCATAACGAGTGAGACCTTTCAATTCTGAAGTGGCAGCTTCCTTCTCAGCGTGATGAGGACCTCTTCTGTCTTGATGTGTGCACAAGTTTCGTTCTTTCGCGCAGTAGACTTCATTTCTCGGTGTTTTCGTCCTCGTCAGGGTAGAACTCTTTCTTCAGGAGGAAGAGCGTTTTCCTTCTCAGCATTCATTCATTCATCCATTGATTCATTCCTTCACTCGTTTGCTCATTCATACATTTCGTCAGTCAGTAAGTCAGTCAGACAGTCAGTCAGTACGTCAGCCAGTCAGTCAGTCAATCAGTCAGTCAATCAGTCAGTTAGTTCGTTAATAACACGCCTCTCCAAGAGAATTTCTCAGAAGCGTTCCCTGTCCATTCCCCTAAAAAATCTCCGTGGAGACCCAGGGGACAATTCCGCGTCGATGGTCCAGCCACAAATTATGTCCATTCCTGTAAAAATCGAAATCGAACGTTTCTTAGATGACACACCATCATCTGGAAAAGATGCACGCAGAATGTTGAGGTTAGAAGGAGGCGAAGGGTGAAGAAAAAGGAAGAGGAGAAGTGGGATGAGAAGGAGAAAGACGGACAAAAGGAGACTATTCCATATCGATGGCCCAACCACAAAAAGTTCATTTTTTGTAAAAAAAAACATGCAGAATTCCAAGTTAATCTCTGTGCAGACCCTACGGATTTTATTGTTGCATTGAATCTAGTTTTGTATGGTAATCCTTTCGAGGGCAATATTTCTCTTTTCCGGTATTTCCCCTTCAGACCTAAATGGGGTTCGGTGATTGGCATAAATCGGGTTTACGGTAATCTTTTCTGGAGTAGGCCTAATGATTCTTTTTTGTGGTTATCTCATTCGTGATTAAATGGAGTTCGGTGTCTGGGATCAGGGGCGTCTACACCATAGAAACCTTGGAGCAAATGCTCCATCCAAGAAATAGGGGTGGGGAGATCTGTCAGTGTGTGTGCCACCATTTGGGGGGGGCGGGGAGGGGGAAGAAGAGGGAGAAAAGGAACGTTGCTCCAATGACTTGAGGGGGGGTAGACGCCCCTGTCTGGGATAAATAGTGTTTAAAGTAATTCTTTCGTGGCCAAGGTTTCTTCGTTGAGGTTATTTCTTCGCAGATAAATGGAGTTCAGTGCTTGGGTAAATAGAGCTTATAAGGATAATCATTTTAAGGGTAGTGTTTCTTCCTCGTGGTTATCTCAGCCGCGGTTATAATGGGGTTCGATGGTTGGGATAAATAGTGTTTAAGGCAATTCTTTCGAGGACAATGTTTCTTCGTTGTGGTAATCTTCTTAGCAGATAAATGGAGTTCAGTGCTTGGGTAAATGGAGCTGCATGGACACAATTGGGACACCTGAAAGGACCTAAGTCCAGCTAATTACACTACACTAGGAACTCAAGCAGATATATATCGGCCTTCTTATGCTCACACCAACTCAAGTAGATTCTCAATTAATGTCACCGGGCCACAGGTATGGAACGCTCTCCCTCCCTCGCTCAAGCAGGTTGGATCCCTCCCCGGGTTCAAAAGATTGTTGCGCCGTGCAGAATACGAATCCAATATATGATTGTTTTGTTGTAGCCACGCAACGGCTAACCTCTAGTTAAGCACTATTATATTACGTTTTCGTTCCATTTACTCGGCTCCTCATTATTGTGCTGAGTCCTTCTGTTCCATTTTCTCTTCGTTACCGCCTCAATTGATGGTACTCCTTAGTTCAGTTATTAATGTTCATGCTCAGTATTGTCAACCTCTATGAAGTTTATGTCTTACAAGTTGTTTTCACCTTTGTACTTAAAGATATAAGTAGGTGTCCCTACTAGCGGGATATTTCCCTTCTGGGCCTACCTTTGTAGGCTACTTATGAATGTAATGATCATCTACCCATCATGGCCCAATTCTCCGTTGAAAAAAATTTACAGTGAAGAAAATAATCTCTGTCAACGGAGAGCCGTTACCCCCGAAGGCATTCATAAATTTTCAAAGACACTACTGGAAAGGAATTGGGAACCCGTTGCACAATTTTGTCAACAGGGAATGGTTAACGAAGCTTATCAATATTTTCTAAACCAATACTAATAAACCTGGAGTCATCCATGGCTTATCACATTTAGCCGTGTTGCTCCTACCTTCATTTTGAAGAGGAAAAGAATCATTGTAGGCAAGCATATAATTCTGTATAAAATATAAATATAGGTATAAAAACAGAAAAACTGTTTATATACTAAATATCTAAAAGACCCCAACCCTAATCGGTTGAACTGTTGGTCGGAATTGGCATTAAGCCTACCAGATGTGGTTGCCTCGGTCGTTATAGAAGATCGTTATAGGCTACTTATGAATGTAATGCCAGAAAACCATAACTATTTTAAAGTTAAATATAGCTTGTATTCTTTCGAAAACACCCTCGCTATGCCATACGAAGGGTGCTACTGCCGCCCTTCCTCCCTAGGCCTATGCCAGACGAACGAAGGTACTGCCACCCTCCCTCCCTATGCCATACGCAGGGCCGCCGACAGAAATTCCGGGCCCCTAGGCAGAGCAGCCAAGGGCCCCTAGTCAGAGCAATCACGGGTCCCTAGGCAGAGCAGTTACGGGCCTCTAAACTATCTTTAGGCTTTATATAAATATAATATCTTACGGTCGGACGAAAAAATATATTAAAAACACAAATTGAAATAATAAAAGTGCGTGTACGACCGTACAATATTATATTTATATATTATTATATAGAACTATGATTTTATTCAGATGCTTATAGTTTAACTGACTGTAGTTAAGCGTCAGATTATATATTTTAAAAGGCATAAATCATAACCTTTGCAAAACTGATCATAATATTTTTCATAAGTTGATTGCGGGCCCGGCCCGGGCCTCTAAAAAGTCGCCGGGCCCCTAAAAAGTCGCCGGGCCCCTGGGCATTTGCCCCCCTGCCCCCACCCCCTCTCGACGGGCCTGGCCATACGAACAAAGCTACTGGCGTAACCACCCAGGCTCCCTCCCTTCTCAGCGATGTGAAACGTCACCGCCCTCTTGCATTACGAGGAGTAATTGATTCTCATTTGGATTTTGCTAATGAAGGATATGTCAGTCTTCTGCTAGAGCACGGAAGCCTTACCCCACGGAATAATAGACAGGACATTAGGCGTCGAGCTATGTTAAGTAGCTCAGTCCGTTAAGGCCAAAGTATGAATTCAACTTTGTGTGCCTTTAATCAGTTAGATGTTGCTATAGTTGATGTCAACACTACACACTTTATGCTATTTATTTGAATTATAAATTTGTGGCGATAAATTTTAAGATATTTCAATTGTAAATCGATAAATGTAAAGATATTTCAATAGCAGACTACTTAGTTCAAACTGCCCCATCAGTCGGGAACTTCATATAAACTCAACCGAAATGTACAACGTCCGTACCGTTCAGATTTTGCGATGGTTACTGCAACCCAAGGCAGCCGCGCTTTTACTTGGAAAACTGCATTTCGTTCTAATGACATTCCACTAAATTTATTTAATAAAGGCTGCGCAGAAAAGCGGGAAGCAGAAGTCTTCACCACGATGAACCACAAGAGGAATTCCCCAAACTAAAGCGGGACGACATAATTTCAAACCTTGGCGGACTAATGCCGTTTTAATCGGTTGAAGTTTTGGTCGGAATTGCCCTTAGGCCTACCAGATGTGGTTGCCTTGGTAACTGGAGATTAAAATAATTAATAATGCAATTAATTGAGCTGTGATTCGTTTCGCATATCATTAGGAGGCCCGAATTGCTTGGGACTTGAATTTATTCTGAATTTTTCGGTTAGATAAGAAATCGGTTAGATTATTTAGATAAGAAAACTATCCTTATCCTTTATACTCACTTTTACTCGTTAAATTGATCTAATGAGCATGCTCTGACTCTAGTTACTGATACATAAGTACATTATAAATTAATTTTTGGCAATGAAGGTCATCCGATGTAAGCGGATGAACGTGCTAGGGATGACTTAAAGCTAAACGAAAGTATGAACTCTGCTTCAAATGTAGGAGCGACCGCTAACCTACGTCAATCTGTCGACTGATACTCAGGGGCCGGGCTCGAGCTGTAGCAGGTGCTTACTATCATTACAAGCCTTAGGCAGGGCAGATAAATGCTGTACATGTAGTGGAATAAACTCTGAACGTGACAAACTTAGACAAAATGTGAACCTTGATAATCCGACCTCGTGGTCGTGGCTGGACGATCTTGATAAATCCTCCTCCTCAGCTGATGAAGAGGGGGACAGTGATAATGAAATTCTGAACTCAGCTACTGAACTGGAGGTGTTCTCTGATGAGCTAGAAACTGATTCTTTACCTGATAATTTGGATAACGACCCTGAGATAAATTACTTTAGAAATAATAGTTGGACTAGTAAGTATATATCCCCAGACCAACTAAGTGTGCTGATACAAAAAGATGAGTCTCAGGGGAACTTAGGTCTCTCAGTACTTCATATAAACTGTCGAAGTATGTCCCATAAGTTAAATGAAATTGCTGAGCTAGCAGATAAGTTAAAGGCCTCGATTGTTGCTCTATCGGAGGCGTGGCTTGAGGACAACCTTATTGATACGATACAACTTCCTGGATATAAATTCCTTGGTAAAGCAAGAAAGGGTGGGCGAGTGGGTCTTCTTGTGAAAGAGGACCTCAAATTTCGACCCGTATGAAGGAAGGAAGGAACACACTACCAGTGACTACCTTCGATAATCTTTTTATTAAACTTAACCTTAAAAAATGCTATCCGATAGTCGGAATAATACATGGACCGCCGGATCAAGGGCTAAAAGAATCTAATGGTGAATTTGAGGATGTGTTAGTGGAATTAACGAATAACTCCAAGGAAGTTTTGTTGCTTGGAGATTTCAACATTGATCTCCTAAAGCTCAACGAACATAAAGAATCTAATGATTTTTACAATGGCCTAATTTCTCACCATTTTCTACCTGCCATAACAAAACCCACTAGAATCACTCCCAACTCCAGGACTCTTATTGATAACATTTTTTTGCACTTCTTGGTCAAAGCTCCAGTGTGCTTCGATTATCATTTCGGATCTTTCGGGCCACTTACCCGTCTATGCTCAGTTCTCGTTGGAGAATAACTGTAATAAAGAGATCCAGGATAATGAATACAGATCTGTGACTCCTGGTGGTTTAGATCTCTTTAGGAAGACACTGGAGGACACGAACTGGGACCAAGTAACAAAATATTGTACCCAAGGTCTTGTTAACGAGGCATGTGAGTGTTTTATTGATGTTCACACTAAGGCATACAACTTTGCCTTCCCTATTCAATCAAAAAATACGGATAAAAAGACAAAATTTAATCATTCTTCGATGACAGCTGGATTACTAAAATCGTGTAGGAAAAAAATCGTTTATGTAAAAAATACTTTAAAAAACCAACCCTGATCAATAAGCGTAAATATACTATCCATAGGAATAAATTTAAAACTATCAGGATAAATGCAGAGCGCAATTACTATACTAATGAATTCCTTAAGCACCATAATGACCTAAAAACAACCTGGAGATTGATTAGATCGGCTATGCACCTAGATGAGAAACAGATCAAAATAAACTCTCTGGATATTAACGGAGTTAAAATAGAGGATGCTCAACAAATTGCAAATAATTTCAATAAATATTTTATTAATTTACCCAAGGAGTTGGCAAGTAAAATTCGTGATCCTCCAGGTTCCTATGCTGATTATATGCCAGCATCCAAATTAACTTCAATGGGACTAACTTTAACCTCTTCGGAGGAACTTATGATAATAGGACTCAGCTTTAAAAAAAAACCATGCCCAGGGAACGGATGGTATTGATCCCTACCTTGCAACTCTTAACCTGCAATTGATAATACACCCACTCAAAGAGATTATTAATAGTTCTCTGATAAATGGGATCGTTCCGGATCTACTTAAATCAGCTAAAGTTGTACCAGTTTTAAAAAAAGGGGGATAAAGAAAATCTTGTAAATTATCGACCTATTTCCGTCCTCCGGTATTTTGCAAAATTCCTTGAAAAAATCATGTACGATAGACTCAGTTCCTATATTAATAAGGCCAATATGTTTTATACTTCTCAACACGGATTTCAACCGGGGCATTCCACATTTATGGCCCTCATGGATATAGAGGACAGGATATCCAAAGCAATTGATGGCAATGAATACTCTGTGGGGATTTTTTTAGATCTGGCCAAAGCCTTCGATAGGCCTACAGTTGATCACAAAATTTTATTTAAAAAAATGTTTAATTATGGGATAAGGGGTAATCAAATAGAATGGTTTAATAGCTACCTAGAATATCGTACACAAAAAGTTATGATTAATGGAATCCTATCGGAACCTGGGTACATTACTTGTGGAGTTCCTCAAGGCTCTAATCTCGGACCACTCCTATTCTTGTTATACATTAATGACCTAGCCAAAGTATCTCCCTCTCTCTACTTTATCCTGTTCGCGGACGACACGAACATCTTCTATTCCAATCGCTCTTGGCACACCCTTATGGAAACTGTTAATCTGGAACTAACCCAAGTTAGTAAGTGGTTTGCAACTAGCAGGCTTACTCTTAATATCGATAAAACCAATTTCATCATCTTCAAATTTCATAGGAAAATTGAACCGATAAACCTGTCATTGTCCTTTGAAGGTACGCCCATCTCCCAAGTAGAAAGCACTAAATTCCTGGGGGTGTTCACACCAGCACTTAAATTGGAAGACGCACATTCATTATATCTCCTCAGAAGTAGCTAAAAATAGAGTTGCGCATCTGCTCCACAAAGTAGTTAGATTAAATTTGTATTACTCAATCATTTTCCCTTATTTAAATTATTGTAATTTAATCTGGGCTTCTAACTACGACTCACGCCTTCATAAATTAATAACTTTACAAGAAAGGCCGTTAGAATATAGGAAGAAATATTCACTCCGACCCTATTTTTAGACAGGTGAAAATATTGGACATAAAGCAGATCAGGATCACGCAAGTGGCTGACCTTATTTACCGATATGAACGCAATCTATTACCCGCTTCCTTCTATGGCTAGGCTCAATGCTACATAAACATAACACGAGGGGTGCCACTTTATACCGCTCTGACAAAGCGCGTACGAACACAAGATTGTTTAGTATTAAATCATCTGGGCCACAGATCTGGAATTCCATTCCCTTGGAGATACACCTTGCAAAGAATCGTCAGGATTTTAAAACACGACTGCGTGCATTTCTTATTGAGTCTTGATCTCCCGTTACTAAAAGTGTGTGACTGATAGCATTTATCTGAACCCTTGACAAATCTAATTATGAGATTGCAGCGGAGCCTGGCCCTAGAGCCGCCTAATTAAGAATTCCTAGTTAAGACTAGTTAAGTTAGATTACTGTGCAAGTCTCCTCCTCCTCCTGCATATCTTGTCTTCTGTTAAGGTCTGAACCGTCTATGAATTACAGGGGGAGACTTTTTCTTTTTCTTTTCTTTTTCCCGATTATCCATCTAATCTGGATTGGTATTTGATCTGTATGGGTGCCCCTACTAGCGGGAGTAGTATCCCTTTGGGACCACCCTTGCCACCAATGACTATTTTGGTATCAATACTGTGTATAAATTTGCTGGAAACACGTAACGAACTAATAATTGTACACGAATCTTATTCTTGCTGTAAATTGGTTGTTGGTCGCAATAAACATATTGATTGATTGATTGATTGATTGATTGATTGATTGATTGATTGGTTGATTGATTGATTGATTGATTGATTGATTGATTGATTGATTGATTGATTGGCAATCATTTCACTTGAAACGAAACTAAATTAAAGCTGAACTATGACGCGTTAATGGAACCCTGACGTATGAGCTCGAGTATCGATGCCATGCATTGATACTTTGTTGACTTAGCTGTTTTTGTTGTCGGCGAAAGAGCTTGGTTAAAGAGAACTGACGTTCGATCGTTCTAGTTTGTTTTCATTTCTCGTTTGCAGTGTATTTTTTCCTACTTATTGAGGCCACAAGTAAGGCTTGGGTGGGCCTCAACTATTATAGCGTCGGCACTGGGAGTCTGAGATTCGTTCGCCCTACTATATGTCATGAT
Organism: Allolobophora icterica; assembly: GCA_963556255.1. Taxonomy (NCBI): domain Eukaryota; kingdom Metazoa; phylum Annelida; class Clitellata; order Crassiclitellata; family Lumbricidae; genus Allolobophora; species Allolobophora icterica. Next base: position 84,302,025 of record OY744604.1, on the reverse strand, counting down.
GTCGATCTTAGAATCTCCCTGTAAAATCAAATTGTCCGTGGGGGTATAATGAACAGATGTTAACTCGGGCTTGTCCCTTGTCCGCACCTGACGCTTTAGAACACTGGCAGTTCTTGGCTGTATAACCGTGCGAAAAAACCCAGATAAACGCATCACCTCTTCTGGGTGTAACCCTTTGTTACCCATCGTTAGAACAACAGACGAGATGAAAAGGCCAAAAGAGAAGCATACGCAAAGGCGATGTGGAATGCGGAATAGTCGAGAATGCACGCAGAAGAACCGCTCAACAATCCGTGGCTACCCGATCTTTCTTCTCTCAGCAGCCCATTGAATTAAACAACATCATATTGAGACGCACTCGCGTGTACCATTAGGCAAACAGCGTTCGAGAAGTCAATAGCATGATCTGTTGTCTCAGTTGGTCCCTCTCTCTGGAATACGTTTTCTCCTTCTACTCGCTCTCACATTTTAATATGTCTTCTCTTGCTTTCCTCAAACTTATCTATTTTCTTGTGCCCTTACACACTGGGAGCGCTTCTGAACGGTTCACCCTATTAAAGGCGCTTTATAAATATTTAAACGCAGTTCAATAAATATGCAGTCGTGTGGTGTGTTTCTGTTTCTGCCTTTGGTATGGTTTTCTAGATACTTTCTGATCGGCTGAATCGGCTTTTACATCATAGGTCGGTTTTTCCATCTGAATATCTGTAGCGTCGTCGTTTCTCGGTCGTTACTGATGCGTGACTGTGCATGGGCCAAGGTTGCTGATGCGTGAAGGGCGCCTGGCAATTGGGTAGGCCTACTACAGTCGCACCTCGCGCTCTCGCCAGACTATGCTACACGTGGTTGCGTTGTCGACCTGATGCTGGGCTGCCGAGAAATTGGTTGCCTATCTAGACTACACAACAAACGTTTCTCCCGGTTTCATCGGAATACTAGGGCGTCGTATGTCGGTTGTGTGTCTGTGATCGTTGGTTATCGCTAGACTGTTTGAGTTAACCCTTTGCATATCACGAAACCTCTCCCAACTGTAACCAGCGCAAACAAGTTGAAAGATTGGGTACACGAAAAATAACCTGGCTATCAGAAACGTACCAGGAATGTTCGATGTCATCTTCATCACTCCAAAGGAACTTGTGATTCTCACGCAGGACGTTGTAATCAGCCTTATCATGAGACCTATAAAAGTAAGTAAGTAACTAAGTAGGTAACTAAGTAAGTAACTAGGTAAGTAAGTAACTAGGTAAGTAACTCTAGGTAAGTCTTTTTTCAACAATTCTAACACCGTACATACATACATATAATTATACGTGCTGTGTGTGGCACTACGGTCTATTTGATAAGACGTGGGGAATTTTATTCAATGTTTAGGCAGCTAAGCAGACCATATAACAACAGGGAAGAAGATGTTTGCACACATTCATCTGGTCTTCAGAATCGTATTTACTGGTCTTGTGCGCATAGCAGCTGCCACAACAGCAAACTGAAATTAAATAATAAATATGTAGCACTATTCAGCCAAAGAATACCTTGGAGCGATGGATATCAGAGCAGTGTTGCCATCTGGCAGATGAATAGTTAAGTCTTGATCCTCCGGTGAAGATGCAGTAGTTGCTGCAGCTGAGAGTCCACTCATTTCTTCCGGCTCCTAAGCAGCGGGCAGTGAACATGGAATCGGAGGAGCAGGTTTTTAGCCACACTATGCATCTTCAGAAACCTTCAAAAATGCAAATGACACATAAAATGGAAATGTTAAAAGCTCGTAACAAATATGTAATCTTACATGGCACTGACAGTATTTTGCATAAAATTCATGCTTTAAAGAATGGAAAACACAGTCAAGTCATCGCACTGACAAGTAGTCATGGTACGATCACTGTTCAACAGCACAGCTGAAACCCTGTCTACATGAACGAGACATCGCAGCAGCCATCGGTCAGTGCGCTGTAATGTCTCACTTCAATGTTTCTAGTCAGAAATCCTCCTAGCTCTTCTTCTTTATGTTCTCTGCCCACCGGCGTGTTCGTTTGACCAATGACGCCATCGTTCTCTGTCTTGTGCTCTTCTCTTCAGTCCACTGTATCCTTCTTCTTTTGTCATCATCCAGTCTAGCAGCATTGCCCTCGGTCTTCCTCGCGTCTTTCTCCCATCCATCCTTCCCTCCATGATGTCTCTTAGCAGTGTCTCACTCCTTAGGATGTGCCCGATCTATTTCCTTTGTCGTCCGCGTATAGTACTTATGAGTGATCTTTGTTCTTCTACCATTTGCAGGATTTCCTCGTTCGTCCTCCGCTCCGTCCAGCTAACTCTCTCCATTCTGCGCCACACCCACAGCAAAAGGAAATTTTAAAACTTTCAAATTCTGTAATGCCCGAGCGATGAAAGAGTGAGCGTTCATTGACCACACAGCCACACGCACCACCTTAAGAAGTTACCAGATCAGATTCGTTGTCCAAAACAAGCAATGTCAGCCGCTGAACTCTGCTTCATAGCGAGAAGTGAATTGTCTCTGTTTTCTTAAAATGCATTTGTTAAGATCAGTCAGACAGCTGTGTGTGCAACGCTTCTGTGAGCTACTTTATAGGCTCTATGTTGAGTAGCGCTATATTAAGTATCTTGAAACATACACTGTTATCATGCAACATCACACCTTCTCAGTTACGGAACAATCTGAGCGAATTGCCAATGTTTTGACCTCTGCCTTATCACTGCAGCCGGAGCTCCTGGCATGTTTCAAAACCAACAAAAGAGGCACTCTCCACTGAACGGCGGAAAACCACAATCGAATACGAGAAACAAGTATGCAAAACCTTCAGATCTTTGCTATTGCAACTAAAGCAACTATGTTCAAACAAAAGTAGGGGGCCTACTCATCAGGCCAAATCATAGACGATAAACTAGCCAGTAGCATCTGGTGAAATCAACAACATCAGCTGCATTATCCCCGGCTGAATACCATGCCTCAGTGACACTTTCCTACCAAAACTAAAGCCTGGTATATGCTACAGAATATCAATTAAATTCACCTTCGACAACGAGTTGAGCTCTGGTTGTACCTCGGCAGTTTCCAGGTGAAAATTAGCGCAGATCCTTCCAGCTGCACTTCCTGCCACTGGGCTTCAGAGCCTGCCCTTTCTAATTTCATTTAGACTCAGCTCCCATTTCAGCCGAGGTATAGTTCGAAATCTGTTTGAAACAATGGAGGACTGTCTCCATTGCGTCCGACTTCCTAGAAATTATTAAAACCGTTACAATGCTTTACAATTGAGAAAATGGAAAGTGACATAATGTCTAGTTTTAATTTAAAGCTTTTCTAGAGAAAAAATGCTTTTTGATAAGATGAGTGAAATAAATTTAATTAAAATGCATCGTTTAGCATCATCTGTGTTAGCAGTTACAACATAGAGAGAAATGAAGAAAGAAGAATCGAATTAAGAAGGGAAGACATTTAACGCCTTTAAATGCTCAAACACATGGACAATAGATAATCTAGGCAAGAATTTTCAAGATTACCTCTCCTGCATCGTCTTTTTCACGCACTTCGTCGGCAATCGCTAATTCCTCTGTTCCTCTCTGTGTAGCTGCAATCAGCAATTCGCCTGTTTCCCTCTCTTCCGGCAATCGGTTATTCTTCTGTCTCCTTCTTCCGGAAATCGCTAATTCGCCTCTTTCTTTTCTGTAGCAGCAAACGGTTATTCTTCTGTTTCCCTCTCTTAGTGCAATCGGTAATTCGCCTGTTTCCCTCTCTTCCGGCAATCGGCAATTCGTCTGTTTCCCTCTCTTCCGGCAATCGGTAATTCGTCTGTTTCCCTCTCTTCCGGCAATCGGTAATTCGTCTGTTTCCCTCTCTTCCGGCAATCGGTAATTCGCCTGTTTCCCTCTCGTCCGGCAATCGGTAATTCGCCTGTTTCCCTCTCGTCCGGCAATCGGTAATTCGTCTGTTTCCCTCTCTTCCGGCAATCGGTAATTCCTCTGTTTCCCTCTCTTCCGGCAATCGGTAATTCGTCTGTTTCCTTCTCTTCCGGCAATCGGTAATTCTTCTGTTTCCCTCTCTTCCGGCAATCGGTAATTCTTCTGTTTCCCTCTCTTCCGGCAATCGGTTATTCTTCTGTTTCCCTCTCTTCCGGCAATCGGTAATTCTTCTGTTTCCCTCTCTTCCGGCAATCGGTAATTCCTCTGTTTCCCTCTCTTCCGGCAATCGGTAATTCTTCTGTTTCCCTCTCTTCCGGCAATCGGTAATTCTTCTGTTTCCCTCTCTTCCGCAAATCGCTAATTCGCCTGTTTCCCTATCTTCCGGCAATCGGCAATTCGTCTGTTTCCCCTCTTCCGGCAATCGGTAATTCCTCTGTTTCCCTCCCTTCCGGCAATCGGTAATTCGTCTGTTTCCCTCTCTTCCGGCAATCGGCAATTCTTCTGTTTCCCTCTCATCCGGCAATGGGTAATTCTTCTGTTTCCCTCTCTTCCGGCAATCGCTAATTCGTCTGTTTCCCTCTCTTCCGGCAATCGCTAATTCTTCCATTTCTCTCTATAGCTGCAATCGATAACTCGACTATTTCCTTTCTTCCAGCAATCGGTATTTGGTCTGCTTCCCTCTCTGTAGCTGCAATCGCTAATTCTTCTGTTTCCCTCTCTTCTGGCAGTAGGTAACTCGTCTGTTTCCCTCTCTTCCGGCAATCAGCAATTCGACTGTTTCCCTCTTTTCCGGCAATCGGTAATTCGTCTGTCACCCACTCTTCCGCCAATCGGTAATTCGTCTGTTTCCCTCGTCTCCGGCAATCGGTAATTCTTCCGTTGCCCTCTGTAGCTGCAATCGATAACTCGACTATTTCCTTTCTTCCGGCAATCGGTATTTGGTCTACTTCCCTCTCTGTAGCTGCAATCGGTAATTCTTCTGTTTCACTCTCTTCTGGCAGTAGGTAACTCGTCTGTTTCCCTCTCATCCAGCAATCGCTAATTCTTCCGTTTCTCTCTGTAGCTGCTATCGATAACTCGACTGTTTCCTTTCTTTCGGCAATCGCTAATTCTTCCGTTTCTCTCTGTAGCTGCAATCGATAACTCGACTGTTTCCTTTCTTCCGGCAATCGGTAATTTTTCCGTTTCTCTCTGTAGCTGCAATCGATAACTCGACTGTTTCCTTTCTTCCGGCAATCGCTAATTCTTCCGTTTCTCTCTGTAGCAGCAATCGATAACTCGACTATTTCCTTTCTTCCAGCAATCGGTATTTGGTCTGCTTCCCTCTCTGTAGCTGCAATCGGTAATTCTTCTGTTTCCCTCTCTTCCAGCAATCGGTAATTATTCTGTTTCCCTCTCTTCTGGCAGTAGGTAATTCGTCTGTTTCCTTTCTTCCAGCAATCGGAATTTGGTCTGCTTCCCTCTCTGTAGCTGCAATCTGTAATTCTTCTGTTTCCCTCTCTTCTGGCAGTAGGTAATTCGTCTGTTTCCCTCTCCTCCGGCAATCGATAATTCTTCCGTTTCTCTCTGTAGCTGCAATCGATAACTCGACTCTTTCCTTTCTTCCGGCAATCGGTATTTCGCCTGTTTCCCTCTCTTCCGGCAATCGCTAATTCTTTCCGTTTCTCTCTGTAGCTGCAATCGATAACTCGACTGTTTCCTTTCTTCCGGCAATCGGTATTTCGCCTGTTTCCCTCTCTTCCGGCAACCGGTAATTCGTATGTTTCCCTCTCTTCCGGCTATCGGTAATTTGTCTCTTTCCCCGCCTTCCGCCAATTGTTAATTCGTCTGTCTCCCTCTCTTCCGGCAATCGGTTATTCTTCTCCTTCTTTCTCTTCCGGCAATCGGTTATTCTTCTGTTTCCCTCTCTTCCGGCAATCGCTAATTCTTCCGTTTCTCTCTGTAGCTGCAATCGATAACTCGACTGTTTCCTTTCTTCCGGCAATCGGTAATTCTTCCATTTCTCTCTGTAGCTGCAATCGATAACTCGACTGTTTCCTTTCTTCCCGCAATCGCTAATTCTTCCGTTTATCTCTGTAGCTGCAAACGATAACTCGACTGTTTCCTTTCTTCCGCCAATCGGTAATTCTTCTGTTTCCCTCTCTTCCGGCAATCGCAAATTCTTCCGTTTCTCTCTGTAGCTGCAATCGATAACTCGACTGTTTCCCTCTCTTCCGGCAATCGGTTATTCTTCTGTTTCCCTCTCTTCCGGCAATTGCTAATTCTTCCGTTTCTCTCTGTAGCTGCAATCGATAACTCGACTGTTTCCTTTCTTCCGGCAATCGGTTATTCTTCTGTTTCCCTCTCTTCCGGCAATCGCTAATTCTTCCGTTTCTCTCTGTAGCTGCAATCGATAACTCGACTGTTTCCTTTCTTCCGGCAATCGCTAATTCTTCTGTTTCCCTCTCTTCCGGCAATCGCTAATTCTTCCGTTTCTCTCTGTAGCTGCAATCGATAACTCGACTGTTTCCTTTCGTCCGGCAATCGGTTATTCTTCTGTTTCCCTCTCTTCCGGCAATCGCTAATTCTTCCGTTTCTCTCTGTAGCTGCAATCGATAACTCGACTGTTTCCTTTCTTCCGGCAATCGCTAATTCTTCCGTTTCTCTCTGTAGCTGCAATCGATAACTCGACTGTTTCCTTTCTTCCGGCAATCGCTAATTCTTCCGTTTTTCTCTATGGCTGCAATCGATAACTCGACTATTTCCTATCTTCCAGCAATCGGTATTTGGTCTGCTTCCCTCTCTGTAGCTGCAATCGGTAATTCTTCTGTTTCCCTCTCTTCTGGCAGCAGGTAATTCGTATGTTTCCCTCTCTTCCGGCAATCGGCAATTTGTCTCTTTCACTGCCTTCCGCAAACGCTAATTCGTCTGTCTCCCTCTCTTCCGGCAATCGGTTATTCTTCTGTTTCCCTCTCTTCCGGCAATCGGTTATTCTTCTGTTTCCCCCTCTCTCTTCCGGCAATCGCTAATTCTTTCGTTTCTCTCTGTAGCTGCAATCGATAACTCGACTGTTTCCTTTCTTCCGGCAATCGGTAATTCTTCTGTTTCCCTCTCTTCCGGCAATCGCTAATTCTTCCGTTTCTCTCTGTAGCTGCAATCGATAACTCGACTGTTTCCTTTCTTCCGGCAATCGGTTATTCTTCTGTTTCTCTCTCTTCCGGCAATCGCTAATTCTTCCGTTTCTCTCTGTAGCTGCAATCGATAACTCGACTGTTTCCTTTCTTCCGGCAATCGCTAATTCTTCCGTTTCTCTCTGTAGCTGCAATCGATAACTCGACTGTTTCCTTTCTTCCGGCAATCGCTAATTCTTCCGTTTTTCTCTATGGCTGCAATCGATAACTCGACTATTTCCTTTCTTCCAGCAATCGGTATTTGGTCTGCTTCCCTCTCTGTAGCTGCAATCGGTAATTCTTCTGTTTCCCTCTCTTCTGGCAGTAGGTAATTCGTATGTTTCCCTCCTTCCGGGAATCGGTAATTTGTCTCTTTCCCTGCCTTCCGCAAACGCTAATTCGTCTGTCTCCCTCTCTTCCGGCAATCGGTTATTCTTCTGTTTCCCTCTCTTCCGGCAATCGGTTATTCTTCTGTTTCCCTCTCTTCCGGCAATCGCTAATTCTTCCGTTTCTCTCTGTAGCTGCAATCGATAACTCGACTGTTTCCTTTCTTCCGGCAATCGCTAATTCTTCCGTTTCTCTCTGTAGCTGCAATCGATAACTCGACTGTTTCCTTTCTTCCGGCAATCGCTAATTCTTCCGTTTCTCTCTGTAGCTGCAATCGATAACTCGACTGTTTCCTTTCTTCCGGCAATCGCTAATTCTTCCGTTTCTCTCTGTAGCTGCAATCGATAACTCGACTGTTTCCTTTCTTCCGGCAATCGCTAATTCTTCCGTTTCTCTCTGTAGCTGCAATCGATAACTCGACTGTTTCCTTTCTTCCGGCAATCGCTAATTCTTCCGTTTCTCTCTATAGCTGCAATCGATAACTCGACTATTTCCTTTCTTCCAGCAATCGGTATTTGGTCTGCTTCTCTCTCTGTAGCTGCAATCGGTAATTCTTCTGTTTCCCTCTCTTCTGGCAGTAGGTAATTCGTCTGTTTCCCTCTCCTCCGGCAATCGGTAATTCTTCCGTTTCTCTGTAGCTGCAATCGATAACTCGACTGTTTCCTTTCTTCCGGCAATCGGTAATTCTTCCGTTGCTCTCTGTAGCTGCAATCGATAACTCGACTCTTTCCTTTCTTCCGGCAATCGGTATTTGGTCTGCTTCCCTCTCTGTAGCTGCAATCGGTAATTCTTCTGTTTCCATCTCTTCTGGCAGTAGGCAACTCCTCAATTCGTCTGTTTCCCTCTCTTTCGGGAATCGGTAATTCCTCTGTTTCCCTCTCTCCCGGCAATCGGTAATTCGTCTCTTTCCCTCTCTTCCGGCAATCGGTAATTCGCCTGTTTCCCTCTCTTCCGGCAATCGGTAATTCGTCTGTCTCCCTCTCTTCCGGCAATCGGTTATTCTTCTCTTTCCCTCTCTTCCGGCAATCGGTTATTCTTCTGTTTCCCTCTCTTCCGGCAATCGGTAATTCTTCCGTTTCTCTCTGTAGCTGCAATCGATAACTCGACTGTTTCCTTTCTTATGGCAATCGCTAATTCTTCCGTTTCTCTCTGTAGCTGCAATCGATAACTCGACTGTTTCCCTCTCTTCCGGCAATCGCTAATTCTTCCGTTTCTCTCTGTAGCTGCAATCGATAACTCGACTGTTTCCCTCTCTTCCGGCAATCGGTTATTCTTCTGTTTCCCTCTCTTCCGGCAATCGGTAATTCTTCCGTTTCTCTCTGTAGCTGCAATCGATAACTCGACTGTTTCCTTTCTTCCGGCAATCGGTTATTCTTCTGTTTCCCTCTCTTCCGGCAATCGCTAATTCTTCCGTTTCTCTCTGTAGCTGCAATCGATAACTCGACTGTTTCCTTTCTTCCGGCAATCGCTAATTCTTCCGTTTCTCTCTGTAGCTGCAATCGATAACTCGACTGTTTCCTTTCTTCCGGCAATCGCTAATTCTTCCGTTTTTCTCTATGGCTGCAATCGATAACTCGACTATTTCCTTTCTTCCAGCAATCGGTATTTGGTCTGCTTCCCTCTCTGTAGCTGCAATCGGTAATTCTTCTGTTTCCCTCTCTTCTGGCAGTAGGTAATTCGTATGTTTCCCTCTCTTCCGGCAATCGGTAATTTGTCTCTTTCCCTGCCTTCCGCAAACGCTAATTCGTCTGTCTCCCTCTCTTCCGGCAATCGGTTATTCTTCTGTTTCCCTCTCTTCCGGCAATCGGTTATTCTTCTGTTTCCCTCTCTTCCGGCAATCGCTAATTCTTCCGTTTCTCTCTGTAGCTGCAATCGATAACTCGACTGTTTCCTTTCTTACGGCAATCGCTAATTCTTCCGTTTCTCTCTGTAGCTGCAATCGATAACTCGACTGTTTCCTTTCTTCCGGCAATCGCTAATTCTTCCGTTTCTCTCTGTAGCTGCAATCGATAACTCGACTGTTTCCTTTCTTCCGGCAATCGCTAATTCTTCCGTTTCTCTCTGTAGCTGCAATCGATAACTCGACTGTTTCCTTTCTTCCGGCAATCGCTAATTCTTCCGTTTCTCTCTATAGCTGCTATCGATAACTCGACTATTTCCTTTCTTCCAGCAATCGGTATTTGGTCTGCTTCCCTCTCTGTAGCTGCAATCGGTAATTCTTCTGTTTCCCTCTCTTCTGGCAGTAGGTAATTCGCCTGTTTCCCTCTCCTCCGGCAATCGGTAATTCTTCCGTTTCTCTGTAGCTGCAATCGATAACTCGACTGTTTCCCTTCTTCCGGCAATCGCTAATTCTTCCGTTGCTCTCTGTAGCTGCAATCGATAACTCTACTCTATCCTTTCTTCCGGCAATCGGTATTTGGTCTGCTTCCCTCTCTGTAGCTGCAATCGGTAATTCTTCTGTTTCCCTCTCTTCTGGCAGTAGGCAACTCGTCAATTCGTCTGTTTCCCTCTCTATCGGGAATCGGTAATTCCTCTGTTCCCCTCTCTTTCGGCAATCGGTAATTCGTCTCTTTCCCTCTCTTCCGGCAATCGGTAATTCGCCTGTTTCCCTCTCTTCCGGCAATCGGTAATTCGTCTGTCTCCCTCTCTTCCAGCAATCGGTTATTCTTCTGTTTCCCTCTTTTCCGGCAATCGGTAATTCTTCTGTTCCCCTCTCTTCTGGCAGTAGGTAACTCGGCTGTTTCCCTCTCTTCCGGCAATCAGCAATTCGCCTGTTTCCCTCTCTTCCGGCAATCGGTAATTCGACTGTTTCCCTCTCATCCAGCAATCGCTAATTCTTCCGTTTCTCTCTGTAGCTGCAGTCAATAACTCGACTGTTTCCTTTCTTCCGGCAATCGGTATTTCGCCTGTTTCCCTCTCTTCCGGCAACCGGTAATTAGTCTGTTTCCCTCTCTTCCGGCAATCGGTAATTCGTCTCTTTCCCTGTCTTCCGGCAACGGCAGTCGGTTATTCTTCTGTTTCCCTCTCTTCCGGCAATCGGGAATTCGTCTGTTTCGCGCTCTTCTGGCAGCAGGTAATTCGTCTGGTTCCTTTCTTCCCGCAATCGGTATTTGGTCTGGTTCCCTCTCTGTAGCTGCAATCGGGAATTCGTCTGTTTCGCTCTCTTCTGGCAGTAGGTAATTCGTCTGTTTCCTTCTCTTCTGGGAGTAGGTAACTCGTATGTTTCCCTCTCTTCTGGCAATCGGTAATTCGTCTGTCTCCCACTCTTCCGCCAATCGGTAATTCTTCTGTTTCACTCTCTTCTGGCAGTAGGTAATTCGTCTGTTTCGTTTCTTCCAGCAATCGGAATTTGGTCTGCTTCCCTCTCTGTAGCTGCAATCGGTAATTCTTCTGTTTCCCTCTCTTCTGGCAGTAGGTAATTCGTCTGTTTCCGTCTCCTCCGGCAATGGCTAATTCTTCCGTTTCTCTCTATAGCTGCAATCGATAACTCGCCTCTTTCCTTTCTTCCGGCAATCGGTATTTGGTCTGTTTCCCTCCCTGTGGCTGCAATCGGTAATTCTCCTGTTTCCCTCTCTTCTGGCAGTAGGTAATTCGTCTGTTTCCCTCTCCTCCGGCAATCACTAATTCTTCCGTTTCTCTCTGTAGCTGCAATCGATAACTCGACTGTTTCCTTTCTTCCGGCAATCGCTAATTCTTCCGTTTCTCTCTGTAGCAGCAATCGATAACTCGACTATTTCCTTTCTTCCAGCAATCGGTATTTGGTCTGCTTCCCTCTCTGTAGCTGCAATCGGTAATTCTTCTGTTTCCCTCTCTTCCAGCAATCGGTAATTATTCTGTTTCCCTCTCTTCTGGCAGTAGGTAATTCGTCTGTTTCCTTTCTTCCAGCAATCGGAATTTGGTCTGCTTCCCTCTCTGTAGCTGCAATCTGTAATTCTTCTGTTTCCCTCTCTTCTGGCAGTAGGTAATTCGTCTGTTTCCCTCTCCTCCGGCAATCACTAATTCTTCCGTTTCTCTCTGTAGCTGCAATCGATAACTCGACTGTTTCCTTTCTTCCGGCAATCGCTAATTCTTCCGTTTCTCTCTGTAGCAGCAATCGATAACTCGACTATTTCCTTTCTTCCAGCAATCGGTATTTGGTCTGCTTCCCTCTCTGTAGCTGCAATCGGTAATTCTTCTGTTTCCCTCTCTTCCAGCAATCGGTAATTATTCTGTTTCCCTCTCTTCTGGCAGTAGGTAATTCGTCTGTTTCCTTTCTTCCAGCAATCGGAATTTGGTCTGCTTCCCTCTCTGTAGCTGCAATCTGTAATTCTTCTGTTTCCCTCTCTTCTGGCAGTAGGTAATTCGTCTGTTTCCCTCTCCTCCGGCAATCGATAATTCTTCCGTTTCTATCTGTAGCTGCAATCGATAACTCGACTGTTTCCTTTCTTCCGGCAATCGGTTATTCTTCTGTTTCCCTCTCTTCCGGCAATCGCTAATTCTTCCGTTTCTCTCTGTAGCTGCAATCGATAACTCGACTGTTTCCTTTCTTCCGGCAATCGCTAATTCTTCTGTTTCCCTCTCTTCCGGCAATCGCTAATTCTTCCGTTTCTCTCTGTAGCTGCAATCGATAACTCGACTGTTTCCTTTCGTCCGGCAATCGGTTATTCTTCTGTTTCCCTCTCTTCCGGCAATCGCTAATTCTTCCGTTTCTCTCTGTAGCTGCAATCGATAACTCGACTGTTTCCTTTCTTCCGGCAATCGCTAATTCTTCCGTTTCTCTCTGTAGCTGCAATCGATAACTCGACTGTTTCCTTTCTTCCGGCAATCGCTAATTCTTCCGTTTCTCTCTGTAGCTGCAATCGATAACTCGACTGTTTCCTTTCTTCCGGCAATCGCTAATTCTTCCGTTTCTCTCTGTAGCTGCAATCCATAACTCGACTATTTCCTTTCTTCCAGCAATCGGTATATGGTCTGCTTCCCTCTCTGTAGCTGCAATCGGTAATTCTTCTGTTTCCCTCTCTTCTGGCAGTAGGTAATTCGTCTGTTTCCCTTCTTCCAGCAATCGGAATTTGGTCTGCTTCCCTCTCTGTAGCTGCAATCGGTAATTCTCCTGTTTCCCTCTTTTCTGGCAGTAGGTAATTCGTCTGTTTCCCTCTCCTCCGGCAATCACTAATTCTTCCGTTTCTCTCTATAGCTGCAATCGATAACTCGACTATTTCCATTCTTCCAGCAATCGGTATTTGGTCTGCTTCCCTCTCTGCAGCTGCAATCGGTATTTCTTCTGTTTCCCTCTCTTCTGGCAGTAGGTAACTCGTATGTTTCCCTCTCTTCCGGCAATCGGTAATTTGTCTCTTTCCCTGCCGTCCGCCAATCGGTAATTCGTCTGTCTCCTTCTCTTCCGGCAATCGGTTATTCTTCTGTTTCCCTCTCTTCCGGCAACCGGTAATTCGTATGTTTCCCTCTCTTCCGGCTATCGGTAATTTGTCTCTTTCCCCGCCTTCCGCCAATTGTTAATTCGTCTGTCTCCCTCTCTTCCGGCAATCGGTTATTCTTCTCCTTCTTTCTCTTCCGGCAATCGGTTATTCTTCTGTTTCCCTCTCTTCCGGCAATCGCTAATTCTTCCGTTTCTCTCTGTAGCTGCAATCGATAACTCGACTGTTTCCTTTCTTCCGGCAATCGGTAATTCTTCCATTTCTCTCTGTAGCTGCAATCGATAACTCGACTGTTTCCTTTCTTCCCGCAATCGCTAATTCTTCCGTTTATCTCTGTAGCTGCAAACGATAACTCGACTGTTTCCTTTCTTCCGCCAATCGGTAATTCTTCTGTTTCCCTCTCTTCCGGCAATCGCAAATTCTTCCGTTTCTCTCTGTTGCTGCAATCGATAACTCGACTGTTTCCCTCTCTTCCGGCAATCGGTTATTCTTCTGTTTCCCTCTCTTCCGGCAATTGCTAATTCTTCCGTTTCTCTCTGTAGCTGCAATCGATAACTCGACTGTTTCCTTTCTTCCGGCAATCGGTTATTCTTCTGTTTCCCTCTCTTCCGGCAATCGCTAATTCTTCCGTTTCTCTCTGTAGCTGCAATCGATAACTCGACTGTTTCCTTTCTTCCGGCAATCGCTAATTCTTCTGTTTCCCTCTCTTCCGGCAATCGCTAATTCTTCCGTTTCTCTCTGTAGCTGCAATCGATAACTCGACTGTTTCCTTTCGTCCGGCAATCGGTTATTCTTCTGTTTCCCTCTCTTCCGGCAATCGCTAATTCTTCCGTTTCTCTCTGTAGCTGCAATCGATAACTCGACTGTTTCCTTTCTTCCGGCAATCGCTAATTCTTCCGTTTCTCTCTGTAGCTGCAATCGATAACTCGACTGTTTCCTTTCTTCCGGCAATCGCTAATTCTTCCGTTTTTCTCTATGGCTGCAATCGATAACTCGACTATTTCCTATCTTCCAGCAATCGGTATTTGGTCTGCTTCCCTCTCTGTAGCTGCAATCGGTAATTCTTCTGTTTCCCTCTCTTCTGGCAGCAGGTAATTCGTATGTTTCCCTCTCTTCCGGCAATCGGCAATTTGTCTCTTTCACTGCCTTCCGCAAACGCTAATTCGTCTGTCTCCCTCTCTTCCGGCAATCGGTTATTCTTCTGTTTCCCTCTCTTCCGGCAATCGGTTATTCTTCTGTTTCCCCCTCTCTCTTCCGGCAATCGCTAATTCTTTCGTTTCTCTCTGTAGCTGCAATCGATAACTCGACTGTTTCCTTTCTTCCGGCAATCGGTAATTCTTCTGTTTCCCTCTCTTCCGGCAATCGCTAATTCTTCCGTTTCTCTCTGTAGCTGCAATCGATAACTCGACTGTTTCCTTTCTTCCGGCAATCGGTTATTCTTCTGTTTCTCTCTCTTCCGGCAATCGCTAATTCTTCCGTTTCTCTCTGTAGCTGCAATCGATAACTCGACTGTTTCCTTTCTTCCGGCAATCGCTAATTCTTCCGTTTCTCTCTGTAGCTGCAATCGATAACTCGACTGTTTCCTTTCTTCCGGCAATCGCTAATTCTTCCGTTTTTCTCTATGGCTGCAATCGATAACTCGACTATTTCCTTTCTTCCAGCAATCGGTATTTGGTCTGCTTCCCTCTCTGTAGCTGCAATCGGTAATTCTTCTGTTTCCCTCTCTTCTGGCAGTAGGTAATTCGTATGTTTCCCTCCTTCCGGGAATCGGTAATTTGTCTCTTTCCCTGCCTTCCGCAAACGCTAATTCGTCTGTCTCCCTCTCTTCCGGCAATCGGTTATTCTTCTGTTTCCCTCTCTTCCGGCAATCGGTTATTCTTCTGTTTCCCTCTCTTCCGGCAATCGCTAATTCTTCCGTTTCTCTCTGTAGCTGCAATCGATAACTCGACTGTTTCCTTTCTTCCGGCAATCGCTAATTCTTCCGTTTCTCTCTGTAGCTGCAATCGATAACTCGACTGTTTCCTTTCTTCCGGCAATCGCTAATTCTTCCGTTTCTCTCTGTAGCTGCAATCGATAACTCGACTGTTTCCTTTCTTCCGGCAATCGCTAATTCTTCCGTTTCTCTCTGTAGCTGCAATCGATAACTCGACTGTTTCCTTTCTTCCGGCAATCGCTAATTCTTCCGTTTCTCTCTGTAGCTGCAATCGATAACTCGACTGTTTCCTTTCTTCCGGCAATCGCTAATTCTTCCGTTTCTCTCTATAGCTGCAATCGATAACTCGACTATTTCCTTTCTTCCAGCAATCGGTATTTGGTCTGCTTCTCTCTCTGTAGCTGCAATCGGTAATTCTTCTGTTTCCCTCTCTTCTGGCAGTAGGTAATTCGTCTGTTTCCCTCTCCTCCGGCAATCGGTAATTCTTCCGTTTCTCTGTAGCTGCAATCGATAACTCGACTGTTTCCTTTCTTCCGGCAATCGGTAATTCTTCCGTTGCTCTCTGTAGCTGCAATCGATAACTCGACTCTTTCCTTTCTTCCGGCAATCGGTATTTGGTCTGCTTCCCTCTCTGTAGCTGCAATCGGTAATTCTTCTGTTTCCATCTCTTCTGGCAGTAGGCAACTCCTCAATTCGTCTGTTTCCCTCTCTTTCGGGAATCGGTAATTCCTCTGTTTCCCTCTCTCCCGGCAATCGGTAATTCGTCTCTTTCCCTCTCTTCCGGCAATCGGTAATTCGCCTGTTTCCCTCTCTTCCGGCAATCGGTAATTCGTCTGTCTCCCTCTCTTCCGGCAATCGGTTATTCTTCTCTTTCCCTCTCTTCCGGCAATCGGTTATTCTTCTGTTTCCCTCTCTTCCGGCAATCGGTAATTCTTCCGTTTCTCTCTGTAGCTGCAATCGATAACTCGACTGTTTCCTTTCTTATGGCAATCGCTAATTCTTCCGTTTCTCTCTGTAGCTGCAATCGATAACTCGACTGTTTCCCTCTCTTCCGGCAATCGCTAATTCTTCCGTTTCTCTCTGTAGCTGCAATCGATAACTCGACTGTTTCCCTCTCTTCCGGCAATCGGTTATTCTTCTGTTTCCCTCTCTTCCGGCAATCGGTAATTCTTCCGTTTCTCTCTGTAGCTGCAATCGATAACTCGACTGTTTCCTTTCTTCCGGCAATCGGTTATTCTTCTGTTTCCCTCTCTTCCGGCAATCGCTAATTCTTCCGTTTCTCTCTGTAGCTGCAATCGATAACTCGACTGTTTCCTTTCTTCCGGCAATCGCTAATTCTTCCGTTTCTCTCTGTAGCTGCAATCGATAACTCGACTGTTTCCTTTCTTCCGGCAATCGCTAATTCTTCCGTTTTTCTCTATGGCTGCAATCGATAACTCGACTATTTCCTTTCTTCCAGCAATCGGTATTTGGTCTGCTTCCCTCTCTGTAGCTGCAATCGGTAATTCTTCTGTTTCCCTCTCTTCTGGCAGTAGGTAATTCGTATGTTTCCCTCTCTTCCGGCAATCGGTAATTTGTCTCTTTCCCTGCCTTCCGCAAACGCTAATTCGTCTGTCTCCCTCTCTTCCGGCAATCGGTTATTCTTCTGTTTCCCTCTCTTCCGGCAATCGGTTATTCTTCTGTTTCCCTCTCTTCCGGCAATCGCTAATTCTTCCGTTTCTCTCTGTAGCTGCAATCGATAACTCGACTGTTTCCTTTCTTACGGCAATCGCTAATTCTTCCGTTTCTCTCTGTAGCTGCAATCGATAACTCGACTGTTTCCTTTCTTCCGGCAATCGCTAATTCTTCCGTTTCTCTCTGTAGCTGCAATCGATAACTCGACTGTTTCCTTTCTTCCGGCAATCGCTAATTCTTCCGTTTCTCTCTGTAGCTGCAATCGATAACTCGACTGTTTCCTTTCTTCCGGCAATCGCTAATTCTTCCGTTTCTCTCTATAGCTGCTATCGATAACTCGACTATTTCCTTTCTTCCAGCAATCGGTATTTGGTCTGCTTCCCTCTCTGTAGCTGCAATCGGTAATTCTTCTGTTTCCCTCTCTTCTGGCAGTAGGTAATTCGCCTGTTTCCCTCTCCTCCGGCAATCGGTAATTCTTCCGTTTCTCTGTAGCTGCAATCGATAACTCGACTGTTTCCCTTCTTCCGGCAATCGCTAATTCTTCCGTTGCTCTCTGTAGCTGCAATCGATAACTCTACTCTATCCTTTCTTCCGGCAATCGGTATTTGGTCTGCTTCCCTCTCTGTAGCTGCAATCGGTAATTCTTCTGTTTCCCTCTCTTCTGGCAGTAGGCAACTCGTCAATTCGTCTGTTTCCCTCTCTATCGGGAATCGGTAATTCCTCTGTTCCCCTCTCTTTCGGCAATCGGTAATTCGTCTCTTTCCCTCTCTTCCGGCAATCGGTAATTCGCCTGTTTCCCTCTCTTCCGGCAATCGGTAATTCGTCTGTCTCCCTCTCTTCCAGCAATCGGTTATTCTTCTGTTTCCCTCTTTTCCGGCAATCGGTAATTCTTCTGTTCCCCTCTCTTCTGGCAGTAGGTAACTCGGCTGTTTCCCTCTCTTCCGGCAATCAGCAATTCGCCTGTTTCCCTCTCTTCCGGCAATCGGTAATTCGACTGTTTCCCTCTCATCCAGCAATCGCTAATTCTTCCGTTTCTCTCTGTAGCTGCAGTCAATAACTCGACTGTTTCCTTTCTTCCGGCAATCGGTATTTCGCCTGTTTCCCTCTCTTCCGGCAACCGGTAATTAGTCTGTTTCCCTCTCTTCCGGCAATCGGTAATTCGTCTCTTTCCCTGTCTTCCGGCAACGGCAGTCGGTTATTCTTCTGTTTCCCTCTCTTCCGGCAATCGGGAATTCGTCTGTTTCGCGCTCTTCTGGCAGCAGGTAATTCGTCTGGTTCCTTTCTTCCCGCAATCGGTATTTGGTCTGGTTCCCTCTCTGTAGCTGCAATCGGGAATTCGTCTGTTTCGCTCTCTTCTGGCAGTAGGTAATTCGTCTGTTTCCTTCTCTTCTGGGAGTAGGTAACTCGTATGTTTCCCTCTCTTCTGGCAATCGGTAATTCGTCTGTCTCCCACTCTTCCGCCAATCGGTAATTCTTCTGTTTCACTCTCTTCTGGCAGTAGGTAATTCGTCTGTTTCGTTTCTTCCAGCAATCGGAATTTGGTCTGCTTCCCTCTCTGTAGCTGCAATCGGTAATTCTTCTGTTTCCCTCTCTTCTGGCAGTAGGTAATTCGTCTGTTTCCGTCTCCTCCGGCAATGGCTAATTCTTCCGTTTCTCTCTATAGCTGCAATCGATAACTCGCCTCTTTCCTTTCTTCCGGCAATCGGTATTTGGTCTGTTTCCCTCCCTGTGGCTGCAATCGGTAATTCTCCTGTTTCCCTCTCTTCTGGCAGTAGGTAATTCGTCTGTTTCCCTCTCCTCCGGCAATCACTAATTCTTCCGTTTCTCTCTGTAGCTGCAATCGATAACTCGACTGTTTCCTTTCTTCCGGCAATCGCTAATTCTTCCGTTTCTCTCTGTAGCAGCAATCGATAACTCGACTATTTCCTTTCTTCCAGCAATCGGTATTTGGTCTGCTTCCCTCTCTGTAGCTGCAATCGGTAATTCTTCTGTTTCCCTCTCTTCCAGCAATCGGTAATTATTCTGTTTCCCTCTCTTCTGGCAGTAGGTAATTCGTCTGTTTCCTTTCTTCCAGCAATCGGAATTTGGTCTGCTTCCCTCTCTGTAGCTGCAATCTGTAATTCTTCTGTTTCCCTCTCTTCTGGCAGTAGGTAATTCGTCTGTTTCCCTCTCCTCCGGCAATCACTAATTCTTCCGTTTCTCTCTGTAGCTGCAATCGATAACTCGACTGTTTCCTTTCTTCCGGCAATCGCTAATTCTTCCGTTTCTCTCTGTAGCAGCAATCGATAACTCGACTATTTCCTTTCTTCCAGCAATCGGTATTTGGTCTGCTTCCCTCTCTGTAGCTGCAATCGGTAATTCTTCTGTTTCCCTCTCTTCCAGCAATCGGTAATTATTCTGTTTCCCTCTCTTCTGGCAGTAGGTAATTCGTCTGTTTCCTTTCTTCCAGCAATCGGAATTTGGTCTGCTTCCCTCTCTGTAGCTGCAATCTGTAATTCTTCTGTTTCCCTCTCTTCTGGCAGTAGGTAATTCGTCTGTTTCCCTCTCCTCCGGCAATCGATAATTCTTCCGTTTCTATCTGTAGCTGCAATCGATAACTCGACTGTTTCCTTTCTTCCGGCAATCGCTAATTCTTCCGTTTCTCTCTGTAGCTGCAATCGATAACTCGACTGTTTCCTTTCTTCCGGCAATCGCTAATTCTTCCGTTTCTCTCTGTAGCTGCAATCCATAACTCGACTATTTCCTTTCTTCCAGCAATCGGTATATGGTCTGCTTCCCTCTCTGTAGCTGCAATCGGTAATTCTTCTGTTTCCCTCTCTTCTGGCAGTAGGTAATTCGTCTGTTTCCCTTCTTCCAGCAATCGGAATTTGGTCTGCTTCCCTCTCTGTAGCTGCAATCGGTAATTCTCCTGTTTCCCTCTTTTCTGGCAGTAGGTAATTCGTCTGTTTCCCTCTCCTCCGGCAATCACTAATTCTTCCGTTTCTCTCTATAGCTGCAATCGATAACTCGACTATTTCCATTCTTCCAGCAATCGGTATTTGGTCTGCTTCCCTCTCTGCAGCTGCAATCGGTATTTCTTCTGTTTCCCTCTCTTCTGGCAGTAGGTAACTCGTATGTTTCCCTCTCTTCCGGCAATCGGTAATTTGTCTCTTTCCCTGCCGTCCGCCAATCGGTAATTCGTCTGTCTCCTTCTCTTCCGGCAATCGGTTATTCTTCTGTTTCCCTCTCTTCCGGCAATCGGTTATTCTTCTGTTTCCCTCTCTTCCGGCAATCGCTAATTCTTCCGTTTCTCTCTGTAGCTGCAATCGATAACTCGACTATTTCCTTTCTTCGAGCAATCGGTATTTGGTCTGCTTCCCTCTCTGTAGCTGCAATCGGTAATTCTTCTGTTTCCCTCTCTTCCAGCAATCGGTAATTCTTCTGTTTCCCTCTCTTCTGGCATTATTTAATTCGTCTGTTTCCTTTCTTCCAGCAATCGGAATTTGGTCTGCTTCTCTCTCTGTAGCTGCAATCGGTAATTCTTCTGTTTCCCTCTCTTCTGGCAGTAGGTAATTCGTCTGTTTCCCTCTCATCCGGCAATCACTAATTCTTCCGTTTCTCTCTGTAGCTGCAATCGATAACTCGACTGTTTCCTTTCTTCCGGCAATCGCTAATTCTTCCGTTTCTCTCTGTAGCTGCAATCGATAACTCGACTGTTTCCTTTCTTCCGGCAATCGGTAATTCTTCCGTTTCTCTCTGAAGCTGCAATCGATAACTCGACTGTTTCCTTTCTTCCGGCAATCGGTAATTCTTCCGTTTCTCGCTGTAGCTGCAATCGATAACTCGGCTGTTTCCTTTCTTCCGGCAATCGCTAATTCTTCCGTTTCTCTCTGTAGCTGCAATCGATAACTCGACTGTTTCCTTTCTTTCGGCAATCGGTAATTCATCCGTTTCTCTCTGTAGCTGCAATCGATAACTCGACTGTTTCCTTTCTTCCGGCAATCGCTAATTCTTCCGTTTCTCTCTATACCTGCAATCGATGACTCGACTACTTCCTTTCTTCCAGCAATCGGTATTTGGTCTGCTTCCCTCTCTGTAGCTGCAATCGGTAATTCTTCTGTTTCCCTCTCTTCCAGCAATCGGTAATTCTTCTGTTTCCCTCTCTTCTGGCAGTAGGTAATTCGTCTGTTTCCTTTCTTCCAGCAATCGGAATTTGGTCTGCTTCCCTCTCTGTAGCTGCAATCGGTAATTCTTCTGTTTCCCTCTCTTCTGGCAGTAGGTAATTCGTCTGTTTCCCTCTCCTCCGGCAATCACTAATTCTTCCGTTTCTCTCTGTAGCTGCAATCGATAACTCGACTGTTTCCTTTCTTCCGGCAATCGGTAATTCTTCCGTTTCTCTCTGTAGCTGCAATCGATAACTCGACTGTTTCCTTTCTTCCGGCAATCGCTAATTCTTCCGTTTCTCTCTGTAGCTGCAATCGATAACTCGACTGTTTCCTTTCTTCCGGCAATCGCTAATTCTTCCGTTTCTCTCTGTAGCTGCAATCGATAACTCGACTGTTTCCTTTCTTCCGGCAATCGGTAATTCTTCCGTTTCTCTCTGTAGCTGCAATCGAAAAACTCGGCTGTTTCCTTTCTTCCGGCAATCGGTAATTCTTCCGTTTCTCTCTGTAGCTGCAATCGATAACTCGACTGTTTCCTTTCTTCCGAAAATCGCTAATTCTTCGGTTTCTCTCTGTAGCTGCAATCGATAACTCGACTGTTTCCTTTCTTCCGGCAATCGCTAATTCTTTCCGTTTCTCTCTGTAGCTGCAATCGATAACTCGACTGTTTCCTTTCTTCCGGCAATCGGTAATTCTTCCGTTTCTCTCTGTAGCTGCAATCGATAACTCGACTGTTTCCTTTCTTCCGGCAATCGCTAATTCTTCCGTTTCTCTCTGTAGCTGCAATCCATAACTCGACTATTTCCTTTCTTCCAGCAATCGGTATATGGTCTGCTTCCCTCTCTGTAGTTGCAATCGGTAATTCTTCTGCTTCCCTCTCTTCTGGCAGTAGGTAATTCGTCTGTTTCCCTCTGCTCCGGCAATCGCTAATTCTTCCGTTTCTCTCTGTAGCTGCAATCGATAACTCGACTGTTTCCTTTCTTCCGGCAATCGGTATTTGGTCTGCTTCCCTCTCTGTAGCTGCAATCGGTAATTCTTCTGTTTCCATCTCTTCTGGGAGTAGGTAACTCGTCTGTTTCCCTCTCTCCCGGCAATCGGTAATTCGTCTGTCTGCCACTCTTCCGCCAATCGCTAATTCGTCTGTTTCCCTCTCATCCGGCAATCGCTAATTCTTTCCGTTTCTCTCTGTAGCTGCAATCGATAACTCGACTGTTTCCTTTCTTCCGGCAATCGGTATTTCGCCTGTTTCCCTCTCATCCGGCAATCGCTAATTCTTCCGTTTCTCTCTGTAGCTGCAATCGATAACTCGACTGTTTCCTTTCTTCCGGCAATCGCTAATTCTTCCGTTTCTCTCTGTAGCTGCAATCGATACCTCGACTGTTTCCTTTCTTCCGGCAATCGCTAATTCTTCCGTTTCTCTCTGTAGCTGCAATCGATAACTCGACTGTTTCCTTTCTTCCGGCAATCGCTAATTCTTCCGTTTCTCTCTGTAGCTGCAATCGATAACTCGACTGTTTCCTTTCTTTCGGCAATCGGTAATTCTTCCGTTTCTCTCTGTAGCTGCAATTGATAACTCGACTGTTTCCTTTCTTCCGGCAATCGCTAATTCTTCCGTTTCTCTCTGTCGCTGCAATCGATAACTCGACTGTTTCCTTTCTTCCGGCAATCGGTAATTCTTCTGTTTCCCTCTCTTCCGGCAATCGCTAATTCTTCCGTTTCTCTCTGTAGCTGCAATCGATAACTCGACTGTTTCCTTTCTTCCGGCAATCGCTAATTCTTCCGTTTCTCTCTATAGCTGCAATCGCTAATTCTTCCGTTTCTCTCTGTAGATGCAATCGATAGCTCGACTGTTTCCTTTCTTCCGGCAATCGCTAATTCTTCCGTTTCTCTATGTAGCTGCAATCGATAACACGACTGTTTCCTTTCTTCCGGCAATCGCTAATTCTTCCGTTTCTCTCTGTAGCTGCAATCGATAACTCGACTGTTTCCTTTCTTCCGGCAATCCCCAATCGGTTATTCTTCTGTTTCCCTCTCTTCCGGCAATCGGTTATTCTTGTGTTTCCCTTTCTTCCGGCAATCGCTAATTCTTCCGTTTCTCTCTGTAGCTGCAATCGATAACTCGACTGTTTCCTTTCTTCCGGTAATCGGTAATTCTTCCGTTTCTCTCTGTAGCTGCAATCGATAACTCGACTGTTTCCTTTCTTCCGGCAATCGCTAATTCTTCCGTTTCTCTCTGTAGCAGCAATCGATAACTCGACTATTTCCTTTCTTCCAGCAATCGGTATTTGGTCTGCTTCCCTCTCTGTAGCTGCAATCGGTAATTCTTCTGTTTCCCTCTCTTCCAGCAATCGGTAATTATTCTGTTTCCCTCTCTTCTGGCAGTAGGTAATTCGTCTGTTTCCTTTCTTCCAGCAATCGGAATTTGGTCTGCTTCCCTCTCTGTAGCTGCAATCGGTAATTCTTCTGTTTCCCTCTCTTCTGGCAGTAGGTAATTCGTCTGTTTCCCTCTCCTCCGGCAATCACTAATTCTTCCGTTTCTCTCTGTAGCTGCAATCGATAACTCGACTGTTTCCTTTCTTCCGGCAATCGGTAATTCTTCCGTTTCTCTCTGTAGCTGCAATCGATAACTCGACTGTTTCCTTTCTTCCGGCAATCGCTAATTCTTCCGTTTCTCTCTGTAGCTGCAATCGATAACTCGACTGTTTCCTTTCTTCCGGCAATCGCTAATTCTTCCGTTTCTCTCTGTAGCTGCAATCGATAACTCGACTGTTTCCTTTCATCCGGCAATCGGTAATTCTTCCGTTTCTCTCTGTAGCTGCAATCGAAAAACTCAGCTGTTTCCTTTCTTCCGGCAATCGGTAATTCTTCCGTTTCTCTCTGTAGCTGCAATCGATAACTCGACTGTTTCCTTTCTTCCGAAGATCGCTAATTCTTCCGTTTCTCTCTGTAGCTGCAATCGATAACTCGACTGTTTCCTTTCTTCCGGCAATCGCTAATTCTTTCCGTTTCTCTCTGTAGCTGCAATCGATAACTCGACTGTTTCCTTTCTTCCGGCAATCGGTAATTCTTCCGTTTCTCTCTATAGCTGCAATCGATAACTCGACTGTTTCCTTTCTTCCGGCAATCGCTAATTCTTCCGTTTCTCTCTGTAGCTGCAATCCATAACTCGACTATTTCCTTTCTTCCAGCAATCGGTATATGGTCTGCTTCCCTCTCTGTAGTTGCAATCGGTAATTCTTCTGCTTCCCTCTCTTCTGGCAGTAGGTAATTCGTCTGTTTCCCTCTCCTCCGGCAATCGCTAATTCTTCCGTTTCTCTCTGTAGCTGCAATCGATAACTCGACTGTTTCCTTTCTTCCGGCAATCGGTATTTGGCTGCTTCCCTTTCTGTAGCTGCAATCGGTAATTCTTCTGTTTCCATCTCTTCTGGGAGTAGGTAACTCGTCTGTTTCCCTCTCTCCCGGCAATCGGTAATTCGTCTGTCTGCCACTCTTCCGCCAATCGCTAATTCGACTGTTTCCTCTCATCCGGCAATCGCTAATTCTTTCCGTTTCTCTCTGTAGCTGCAATCGATAACTCGACTGTTTCCTTTCTTCCGGCAATCGGTATTTCGCCTGTTTCCCTCTCATCCGGCAATCGCTAATTCTTCCGTTTCTCTCTGTAGCTTCAATCGATAACTCGACTGTTTCCTTTCTTCCGGCAATCGCTAATTCTTCCGTTTCTCTCTGTAGCTGCAATCGATAACTCGACTGTTTCCTTTCTTCCGGCAATCGCTAATTCTTCCGTTTCTCTCTGTAGCTGCAATCGATAACTCGACTGTTTCCTTTCTTCCGGCAATCGCTAATTCTTCCGTTTCTCTCTGTAGCTGCAATCGATAACTCGACTGTTTCCTTTCTTTCGGCAATCGGTAATTCTTCCGTTTCTCTCTGTAGCTGCAATTGATAACTCGACTGTTTCCTTTCTTCCGGCAATCGCTAATTCTTCCGTTTCTCTCTGTCGCTGCAATCGATAACTCGACTGTTTCCTTTCTTCCGGCAATCGGTAATTCTTCTGTTTCCCTCTCTTCCGGCAATCGCTAATTCTTCCGTTTCTCTCTGTAGCTGCAATCGATAACTCGACTGTTTCCTTTCTTCCGGCAATCGCTAATTCTTCCGTTTCTCTCTATAGCTGCAATCGCTAATTCTTCCGTTTCTCTCTGTAGATGCAATCGATAACTCGACTGTTTCCTTTCTTCCGGCAATCGCTAATTCTTCCGTTTCTCTCTGTAGCTGCAATCGATAGCTCGACTGTTTCCTTTCTTCCGGCAATCGGTAATTCTTCCGTTTCTCTCTGTAGCTGCAATCGATAACACGACTGTTTCCTTTCTTCCGCCAATCGCTAATTCTTCCGTTTCTCTCTGTAGCTGCAATCGATAACTCGACTGTTTCCTTTCTTCCGGCAATCGCCAATCGGTTATTCTTCTGTTTCCCTCTCTTCCGGCAATCGGCTAGTCTTCTGTTTCCCTTTCTTCCGGCAATCGCTAATTCTTCCGTTTCTCTCTGTAGCTGCAATCGATAACTCGACTGTTTCCTTTCTTCCGGCAATCGGTAATTCTTCCGTTTCTCTCTGTAGCTGTAATCGATAACTCGACTGTTTCCTTTCTTCCGGCATTCGCTAATTCTTCCGTTTCTCTCTGTAGCTGCAATCGATAACTCGACTGTTTCCTTTCTTCCGGCAATCGGTAATTCTTCAGTTTCTCTCTGTAGCTGCAATCGATAACTCGACTGTTTCCTTTCTTCCGGCAATCGCCAATTCTTCCGTTTCTCTCTGTAGCTGCAATCGATAACTCGACTGTTTCCTTTCTTCCGGCAATCGGTAATTCTTCTGTGTAGCTCTCTTCCGGCAATCGCCAATTCTTCTGTTTCTCTCTGTAGCTGCAATCGATAACTCGACTGTTTCCTTTCTTCCGGCAATCGGTAATTCTTCTGTTTCCCTCTCTTCCGGCAATCGCTTATTCTTCCGTTTCTCTCTGTAGCGGCAATCGATAACTCGACTGTTTCCTTTCTTCCGGCAATTGGTTATTCTTCTGTTTCCCTCTCTTCCGGCAATCGCTAATTCTTCCGTTTCTCTTTGTAGCTGCAATCGATAACTCGACTGTTTCCTTTCTTCCGGCAATCGCTAATTCTTCCGTTTTTCTCTATAGCTGCAATCGATAACTCGACTATTTCCTTTCTTCCAGCAATCGGTATTTGGTCTGCTTCCCTCTCTGTAGCTGCAATCGGTAATTCTTCTGTTTCCCTCTCTTCTGGCAGTAGGTAATTCGTGTGTTTCCCTCTCTTCCGGCAATCGGTAATTTGTCTCTTTCCCTGCCTTCCGGCAATCGGTTATTCTTCTGTTTCCCTCTCTTCCGGCAATCGCTAATTCTTCCGTTTCTCTCTGTAGCTGCAATCAATAACTCGACTGTTTCCTTTCTTCCGGCAATCGCTAATTCTTCCGTTTCTCTCTGTAGCTGCAATCGATAACTCGACTGTTTCCTTTCTTCCGGCAATCGCTAATTCTTCCGTTTCTCTCTGTAGCTGCAATCGATAACTCGACTGTTTCCTTTCTTCCGGCAATCGCTAATTCTTTCCGTATCTCTCTGTAGCTGCAATCGATAACTCGACTGTTTCCTTTCTTCCGGCAATCGCTAATTCTTCCATTTCTCTCTGTAGCTGCAATCGATAACTCGACTGTTTCCTTTCTTCCGGCAATCGCTAATTCTTCCGTTTCTCTCTGTAGCTGCAATCGATAACTCGACTGTTTCCTTTCTTCCGGCAATAGGTTATTCTTATGTTTCCCTCTCTTCCGGCAATCGGTTATTCTTCTGTTTCCCTCTCTTCCGGCAATCGCTAATTCTTCCGTTTCTCTCTGTAGCTGCAATCGATAACTCGACTGTTTCCTTTCTTCCGGCAATCGCTAATTCTTTCCGTATCTCTCTGTAGCTGCAATCGATAACTCGACTGTTTCCTTTCTTCCGGCAATCGCTAATTCTTCCGTTTCTCTCTGTAGCTGCAATCGATAACTCGACTCTGTCCTTTCTTCCGGCAATCGCTAATTCTTCCGTTTCTCTCTGTAGCTGCAATCGATAACTCGACTGTTTCTTTTCTTCCGGCAATCGCTAATTCTTCCGTTTCTCTCTGTAGCTGCAATCCATAACTCGACTATTTCCTTTCTTCCAGCAATCGGTATATGGTCTGCTTCCCTCTCTGTAGCTGCAATCGGGAATTCGTCTATTTCGCTCTCTTCTGGCAGTAGGTAATTCGTCTGTTTCCTTCTCTTCTGGGAGTAGGTAACTCGTATGTTTCCCTCTCTTCCGGCAATCGGTAATTCGTCTGTCTCCCACTCTTCCGCCAATCGGTAATTCGTCTGTTTCCCTCTCTTCTGGCAGTAGGTAATTCGTCTGTTTCCGTCTCCTCCGGCAATCGCTAATTCTTCCGTTTCTCTCTAGAGCTGCAATCGATAACTCGACTCTTTTCTTTCTTCCGGCAATCGGTATTTGGTCTGTTTCCCTCCCTGTGGCTGCAATCGGTAATTCTTCTGTTTCCCTCTCTTCTGGCAGTAGGTAATTCGTCTGTTTCCTTTCTTCCAGCAATCGGAATTTGGTCTGCTTCCCTCTCTGTAGCTGCAATCGGTAATTCTTCTGTTTCCCTCTCTTCTGGCAGTAGGTAATTCGTCTGTTTCCCTCTCCTCCGGCAATCACTAATTCTTCCGTTTCTTTCTGTAGCTGCAATCGATAACTCGACTCTTTCCTTGCTTCCGGCAATCGGTAATTCTTCTGTTTCCCTCTCTTCCGGCAATCGCTAATTCTTCCGTTTCTCTCTGTAGCTGCAATCGATAACTCGACTGTTTCCTTTCTTCCGGCAATCGGTTATTCTTCTGTTTCCCTCTCTTCCGGCAATCGCTAATTCTTCCGTTTCTCTCTGTAGCTGCAATCGATAACTCGACTGTTTCCTTTCTTCCGGCAATTGGTAATTCTTCTGTTTCCCTCTCTTCCGGCAATCGCTAATTCTTCCGTTTCTCTCTATAGCTGCAATCGATAACTCGACTGTTTCCTTTCTTCCGGCAATCGCTAATTCTTTCGTTTCTCTCTGTAGCTGCAATCGATAACTCGACTGTTTCCTTTCTTCCGGCAATCGCTAATTCTTCCGTTTCTCTCTGTAGCTGCAATCGATAACTCGACTATTTCCTTTCTTCCAGCAATCGGTATATGGTCTGCTTCCCTCTCTGTAGCTGCAATCGGTTATTCTTCTGTTTCCCTCTCTTCCGGCAATCGGTAATTCGCCTGTTTCCCTCTCTTCCGGCAATCGGAAATTCGCCTGTTTCCCTCTCTTCCGGCAATCGCTAATTCTTCCGTTTCTCTCTGTAGCTGCAATCGATAACTCGACTGTTTCCTTTCTTCCGGCAATCGGTAATTCGCCTGTTTCCCTCTCTTCCGGCAATCGGAAATTCGCCTGTTTCCCTCTCTTCCGGCAATCGCTAATTCTTTCGTTTCTCTCTGTAGCTGCAATCGATAACTCGACTGTTTCCTTTCTTCCGGCAATCGCTAATTCTTTCCGTATCTCTCTGTAGCTGCAATCGATAACTCGACTGTTTCCTTTCTTCCGGCAATCGCTAATTCTTCCGTTTCTCTCTGTAGCTGCAATCGATAACTCGACTCTTTCCTTTCTTCCGGCAATCGCTAATTCTTCCGTTTCTCTCTGTAGCTGCAATCGATAACTCGACTGTTTCTTTTCTTCCGGCAATCGCTAATTCTTCCGTTTCTCTCTGTAGCTGCAATCCATAACTCGACTATTTCCTTTCTTCCAGCAATCGGTATATGGTCTGCTTCCCTCTCTGTAGCTGCAATCGGGAATTCGTCTATTTCGCTCTCTTCTGGCAGTAGGTAATTCGTCTGTTTCCTTCTCTTCTGGGAGTAGGTAACTCGTATGTTTCCCTCTCTTCCGGCAATCGGTAATTCGTCTGTCTCCCACTCTTCCGCCAATCGGTAATTCGTCTGTTTCCCTCTCTTCTGGCAGTAGGTAATTCGTCTGTTTCCGTCTCCTCCGGCAATCGCTAATTCTTCCGTTTCTCTCTAGAGCTGCAATCGATAACTCGACTCTTTTCTTTCTTCCGGCAATCGGTATTTGGTCTGTTTCCCTCCCTGTGGCTGCAATCGGTAATTCTTCTGTTTCCCTCTCTTCTGGCAGTAGGTAATTCGTCTGTTTCCTTTCTTCCAGCAATCGGAATTTGGTCTGCTTCCCTCTCTGTAGCTGCAATCGGTAATTCTTCTGTTTCCCTCTCTTCTGGCAGTAGGTAATTCGTCTGTTTCCCTCTCCTCCGGCAATCACTAATTCTTCCGTTTCTTTCTGTAGCTGCAATCGATAACTCGACTCTTTCCTTGCTTCCGGCAATCGGTAATTCTTCTGTTTCCCTCTCTTCCGGCAATCGCTAATTCTTCCGTTTCTCTCTGTAGCTGCAATCGATAACTCGACTGTTTCCTTTCTTCCGGCAATCGGTTATTCTTCTGTTTCCCTCTCTTCCGGCAATCGCTAATTCTTCCGTTTCTCTCTGTAGCTGCAATCGATAACTCGACTGTTTCCTTTCTTCCGGCAATTGGTAATTCTTCTGTTTCCCTCTCTTCCGGCAATCGCTAATTCTTCCGTTTCTCTCTATAGCTGCAATCGATAACTCGACTGTTTCCTTTCTTCCGGCAATCGGTAATTCGCCTGTTTCCCTCTCTTCCGGCAATCGGAAATTCGCCTGTTTCCCTCTCTTCCGGCAATCGCTAATTCTTTCGTTTCTCTCTGTAGCTGCAATCGATAACTCGACTGTTTCCTTTCTTCCGGCAATCGCTAATTCTTCCGTTTCTCTCTGTAGCTGCAATCGATAACTCGACTATTTCCTTTCTTCCAGCAATCGGTATATGGTCTGCTTCCCTCTCTGTAGCTGCAATCGGTTATTCTTCTGTTTCCCTCTCTTCCGGCAATCGGTAATTCGCCTGTTTCCCTCTCTTCCGGCAATCGGAAATTCGCCTGTTTCCCTCTCTTCCGGCAATCGCTAATTCTTCCGTTTCTCTCTGTAGCTGCAATCGATAACTCGACTGTTTCCTTTCTTCCGGCAATCGGTAATTCGCCTGTTTCCCTCTCTTCCGGCAATCGGAAATTCGCCTGTTTCCCTCTCTTCCGGCAATCGCTAATTCTTTCGTTTCTCTCTGTAGCTGCAATCGATAACTCGACTGTTTCCTTTCTTCCGGCAATCGCTAATTCTTTCCGTATCTCTCTGTAGCTGCAATCGATAACTCGACTGTTTCCTTTCTTCCGGCAATCGCTAATTCTTCCGTTTCTCTCTGTAGCTGCAATCGATAACTCGACTCTTTCCTTTCTTCCGGCAATCGCTAATTCTTCCGTTTCTCTCTGTAGCTGCAATCGATAACTCGACTGTTTCTTTTCTTCCGGCAATCGCTAATTCTTCCGTTTCTCTCTGTAGCTGCAATCCATAACTCGACTATTTCCTTTCTTCCAGCAATCGGTATATGGTCTGCTTCCCTCTCTGTAGCTGCAATCGGGAATTCGTCTATTTCGCTCTCTTCTGGCAGTAGGTAATTCGTCTGTTTCCTTCTCTTCTGGGAGTAGGTAACTCGTATGTTTCCCTCTCTTCCGGCAATCGGTAATTCGTCTGTCTCCCACTCTTCCGCCAATCGGTAATTCGTCTGTTTCCCTCTCTTCTGGCAGTAGGTAATTCGTCTGTTTCCGTCTCCTCCGGCAATCGCTAATTCTTCCGTTTCTCTCTAGAGCTGCAATCGATAACTCGACTCTTTTCTTTCTTCCGGCAATCGGTATTTGGTCTGTTTCCCTCCCTGTGGCTGCAATCGGTAATTCTTCTGTTTCCCTCTCTTCTGGCAGTAGGTAATTCGTCTGTTTCCTTTCTTCCAGCAATCGGAATTTGGTCTGCTTCCCTCTCTGTAGCTGCAATCGGTAATTCTTCTGTTTCCCTCTCTTCTGGCAGTAGGTAATTCGTCTGTTTCCCTCTCCTCCGGCAATCACTAATTCTTCCGTTTCTTTCTGTAGCTGCAATCGATAACTCGACTCTTTCCTTGCTTCCGGCAATCGGTAATTCTTCTGTTTCCCTCTCTTCCGGCAATCGCTAATTCTTCCGTTTCTCTCTGTAGCTGCAATCGATAACTCGACTGTTTCCTTTCTTCCGGCAATCGGTTATTCTTCTGTTTCCCTCTCTTCCGGCAATCGCTAATTCTTCCGTTTCTCTCTGTAGCTGCAATCGATAACTCGACTGTTTCCTTTCTTCCGGCAATTGGTAATTCTTCTGTTTCCCTCTCTTCCGGCAATCGCTAATTCTTCCGTTTCTCTCTATAGCTGCAATCGATAACTCGACTGTTTCCTTTCTTCCGGCAATCGGTAATTCGCCTGTTTCCCTCTCTTCCGGCAATCGGAAATTCGCCTGTTTCCCTCTCTTCCGGCAATCGCTAATTCTTTCGTTTCTCTCTGTAGCTGCAATCGATAACTCGACTGTTTCCTTTCTTCCGGCAATCGCTAATTCTTCCGTTTCTCTCTGTAGCTGCAATCGATAACTCGACTATTTCCTTTCTTCCAGCAATCGGTATATGGTCTGCTTCCCTCTCTGTAGCTGCAATCGGTTATTCTTCTGTTTCCCTCTCTTCCGGCAATCGGTAATTCGCCTGTTTCCCTCTCTTCCGGCAATCGGAAATTCGCCTGTTTCCCTCTCTTCCGGCAATCGCTAATTCTTCCGTTTCTCTCTGTAGCTGCAATCGATAACTCGACTGTTTCCTTTCTTCCGGCAATCGCTAATTCTTCCGTTTCTCTCTGTAGCTGCAATCGATAACTCGACTGTTTCCTTTCTTCCGGCAATCGCTAATTCTTCCGTTTCTCTCTGTAGCTGCAATCGATAACTCGACTGTTTCCTTTCTTCCGGCAATCGGTTATTCTTCTGTTTCCCTCTCTGTAGCTGCAATCAGTAATTCTTCTGGCAGTAGGTAACTCGTCTGTTTCCCTCTCTTCCGGCAATCGGAAATTCGCCTGTCTCCCACTCTTCCGCCAATCGCTAATTCGCCTGTTTCCCTCTCTGTATCTGCAATCGGTAATTTCGTTTGTTTCTTTCTCCGTGTCGGCCGTCTGAGAGATCCGCCTTTTCATCGCATGCACGGTCGATAATTTAGGCTATATTTTTAATTAAAATCTTTTCTAGAGAAAATGTTCTTTATTTAAGATGAGTGAAAGAAAAGCAGTTACAAGTGCATGGTGTAGCATCATCAATGTTAACGGTTTTGCAATAGAAAGAAGTAGTAGGCCCTACTTCAGAAAGAAATACCGAATTAAGAAGGAAGGAAATTAGCGCGTCTAGAAATGCAGAAACAGATGGACATTAGATAATCTGGGCAAGAATTTTTAAGAGAACCGTATGCAGTTAGATTAAGCTATAGGATATTTCTTGCTTGAAATAACTTCAAAGGGTAATAAAAAAAGTTTAGTCACATCACATAAAATTACAAAACTGCGTTTCATGACACGACGGACGATCATACGAGGAGATAACACACGGACTAACAGGCTAATTAACGTGACCAAATTCTAACAGAATGAATTACCTTTGTCCAGTAGATCTCTGGCCTTGGATAGTCGAGTACCTGGCAATCTGAATTGTGATGTCGTGCATATGAACTCTATGTTAATTCTGGTGGTTTCCTTCACTTTGGAAGCTTGGACACATCTTCTCTTCCTCTTTTACATGTCTTAAAACTTGCTTATTCTCTCGGGGTCTCTCGCACTGGGAGCGCTTCTGAATGGCCCTCCCGCTAGAAGCGCTTTATAAATATCCGAATACAATACAATACATTCGTTTGTTGATTTTTCATACAGTTACAACCGATACTTACTATATAACCTAATCTTATAGCTTCTAACACAGACTACGCGTCTTCTGAAGTACTTAACACTCTTGTTATGTTATAGCATCATCACTGCAAAGCGGAAGGTAGGCCTATTAATCGGTGATCAATTAAAGTGAAACTAAAGGTTGTCATCTGTTTGATAAGCAACAATAATCGTGCTGCAAAAAATAGTGAATTGTATTTGCCCAGGCTCTGTTATCACGAAACCCTTGCACTGCCTAACATTGCAAAGGAATACGTTGCATCCAATAACATCCGTTTCAAGTAGCAGCTTTGCGTTCGTTGAGAGTCACAGTTCGGCCAAAACAGAACATGAAAACTGGATATAGATGTAGCCTAAACTAAGTTGTGATGCTCTCCCATTAAATATCCAGAAGAATGACTTATGATACAGCAAAGGATGACATGTAGGTAAAGAACGCTAGATGCAAAAACAGCTGCACTTTCCAGCTTAAGGAATTGCTCATCCTCTTCTTCTTCGATCGTACCTGAGAATTTAAAAACCGCCTGTCACAGCATAGGCTAAATCATAGGCGCTCTTTTGAGGACTTCTAAGCTGCTCTGAAAACACTTGTGGTATTATTTTGAGAGAAAAGAAGTAGGCCCTACCATCACTATCTCCAAGATTTACCAGTCAGAAGGTGATGTTCTGTCAACAGAGCGTAGGTAGGGGAGATGTCCGTGACTGGAGTCTCAGCGGTGTCGAGTCGTTGGCGGGTCTCACTCGGACATTCACTTGTGTAGCCAGTAACACAGTTGGTGAATGTAGTAGTCGAACAACTGGATTAAAACAAAACAAAACCATGTAAATGCGATAGTATGGTATATTCATTCATTCATTCCATTCATTCCGGATATTTCTATAGCGCCTCTCGAAGTCAACTACTACTCAGAGGCGCTCCCGACTACAGCATTTGATACTGTGCCGGAATTTTCACGCCTAAGCGCCACGAGCAATTGCGAGTGAAGGACTTGCCCAAGGTCCGTACGCAGCGGCTAGAGTGGGATTCGAACCTGCAACCCTCCGGTCACAAGGCGCCGAACTTACCACTGAGCCACCACGTCCCACAATATATGTATTAAACATCTTTATTAATTTACAGCTTCACTAGCTCAACAATGCTGTCTATAATATTACATGCTGTGTAAGCTTTATATAGCGCATGTTAAAGACCTCACAAGCAACGCCAGAAAATGTCAGTGCCAGAAGAAAAAGAAAAGCTATTACCTCCGGTTCATAGCAAGGGTCAGCAGCAGATCGTCCGTTTTCATCACTCGCCTCTCTCAGCTATCGATATTTAACTCCGTTTGCCCGTTTCGTGTACCGATCGATAAGTGGTGATCCTTCGCCTTCATCGGATATCGATTTGTAAGTCCGAACCGGACTACACCACCGACGTTTGTCTCGCTTCGAATAATTATTACTCCATCGGTAATAGCCCGACTGCCTGAGTTAATATTCGTCGAGAAGGTGTTTGCCAAACTGGACTGCTGCACCACAAACGTTTGTCTCCCTTCGCATTACGCCCGACTGCTAGAGGTAATTGTCGGTCCCCCCGTAACACTTCCTGGTGTGTCATCCAGCCTTTCCTAGCTTGCCATGTCTTGAACCGTCCGTGCGGCCTGAGTCGTTCGTCGCTGATGGCTGGGAGTCTTTTCTTAATTCTGATGTCTCCTGTTTAATTTTCTGTCAGTGATCTTCTGTTGCAGATCAGTTAATTCCCTCGGTGGGATCGTTTGTACCTGGTTCTCCTCCGCCCAGGCCAACTTTGGTCCTGCTGTTGGAAAAGCATCATCAGTAGCGGCGTCATCGATTGGTGTGTCTTGCGGTGGCGGTCGTTGGCTGGTCTCACTCGGACATTCACTTGTGTAGCCAGTTACACAGTTGGTGAATGTAGTAGTCGGAGGACTGGATTAAAACAAAACAAAACCATGTAAATGCGATAGTATGGTATATGTATTAGGCTAAACATCTTTATTAGTTTACAGCTTCACTGGCTCAACAATGCTGTCTATAAATATCACATGCTGTGTAAGCTTTATATCTCTCTTCTTTCTTCTCTTCCGTCAGTGATCTGACGATGAGGCCTTTACGAAACTTCTCCAAAGTTCTCTATTCTTGATTGTCTCGCCGATTCCGGCTAAGTCG
This sequence comes from Allolobophora icterica, assembly GCA_963556255.1. Taxonomy (NCBI): domain Eukaryota; kingdom Metazoa; phylum Annelida; class Clitellata; order Crassiclitellata; family Lumbricidae; genus Allolobophora; species Allolobophora icterica. Next base: position 84,267,350 of record OY744604.1, on the reverse strand, counting down.
GTGCCTTTCTCCCCTAAGTCCTCCTTGATGTTGTCCATCCAGGTCTTCCTCTGGCCTCCTCTACTTCTCTTCCCCTCCACATGTCCGTGTAATGCAGCATTTGGTAGCCTCTTTTCTCCCATCCTGCTTACATGGCCAAACCACCTGAGTCTCCTCTTCCCGATCTTTTCCACTATTGTTTCTTCTACTCCCAGCTCTTCTCTTGTTTTCTCATTTCTGATCTTCTCTCTTCTGTTTCTGCCTATGATTCATCTTAGCCAGCCCATCTCCGCCACCAGCAGTCTTCGTTCGTCCTCCTTCCTCAAGCACCAGCATTCCGACCCGTATAGTAGCACCGGTTCTACCAAAGCATGATATAGCTTCATTTTGACTCTGGTGGTGATATTTTTTGCCTTCCACATTTTTCCTTATCCTCCAAATGCCGCACACAAGCTTTATATACCGCATGTTAAAGACCTCTCACAAGCAACGCCAGAAAATGTCAGTGCCAGAAGAAAACAAAAAGCTATTGCCCCCAGTTCTTAGTCGAGCCGCTGGTCAGTAATGATCTCTATTACGTTCAAGACTGCAACCAAATTGTAACCAGTTTCTGGCAAAAATAACAAAAACATAATTCCCAGCTAATTAGAAATTAGATTTCATAATTATGCCTAGAAAACCACAATCTGGCGTTACGAGACTCCTCTCCTTTGCTTATCTCATTTTCCAAACAACCGAAGACTTATCAATTTTTCCTGTGATTAACATGAAATAATTCTCTGATCAGTACTGATTAAAGCTCTCTTCTCGCTCAGAAAATCTATAGATCTAGCACCACACACGAATAGTCGTTTCATAACTTACAATGTTTCTTGAAGCGCTCTTATAGCGCATGTGGAATCAGTGAATATCACATGATCGGATGGCATCGAAACGCACACATACACGTGTTTTGTGGCCTTGAGCCGCGAAGGCATGAATCCATAAATCCACTGCCAGTCAGGGGCGGATCCAGGGGGGAGGGCAATCCGGCCATGGCCCCCCATTTGAATTTTTTTATTTTTACCATGTGTTTTATGGGCGTTTTATGATGCTTACACAGGCGTGCCCCCCCCCTGTAGGCGTGGATGAGTACACAGAACGTGGGACCCGTAGATGTAGACTGAAGATATTAAAAAGGTTCATGACTAAAAAAAAAGGTCATCAACTTTTTGGGGAGATGACTACAAAATTTTTGGCCCCCCCTGATAGACCTTCTGGATCCGCCCCTGCTGCCAGTACATTGCATGATATACCGTTCAACACCCAGTTCATAGAGAAATTGTAGTACTAAATATGTATGTATATAAGCATGTATCAGAACGTTTAATAAAACACATCATAGATGCACAAGAGGATCTAAGCTCAACGAAACTAAACAACTGATCTAAACCAGTTTACTTTAACGCAGTTTGAAATGTTTGCTGAACGGACTAGAAGGTGACAGTAGGAATGCGCGGTGGCAGACTGATCCAAGAGGAAGTGCCAACACCGTTCCGAGGCATACAGGCCTCGACCTGAGGTGTTTTAAAATAAGCAAGGCACTTACAAATCTCCAAGAGCATAGGAACATTAATCATTGCAAGGTACTATGTAAATCTCAATTTCTGCTCTCATATCTTGCCTCATCAGAAATCGAAAACATACAGATTTTCCAGTGCTTACCTACTCCATTGTGAGCGAGCTAAAGCGTCAGATTTGATCGTTCGGGTGAACTACATCGTGGCGTGTCTCGGAGCTGATGGCGCGTTTCGGTGCGGTTCAATGTGTTGAGGACCCGACGAAAGATCGTCGAGGCGTTCTCGACGTTGTCGTAACAAGAGAGGAGGGCAGGTCAGTTGTTGATGTGACAGTGTCTCCCCGCCAGGTCGTTGCTCCCCGCGTCCTGTCTGACCATCGTATGCTGACGGATGGGAGGGAGGTTCATGACGTCGTGGCTTCGGTGCCTGCTAAAAGACCCAGCATGGAAGTCATTCGAAGTGAACGCGTTCAGAGAGAATCTCATCGTCTCGGGGTCTGTACGATTCTACGATCGAAGACTACGACGGTCCTTTTGCGATGGCTTGGCTCTTCGACGACGTGGCCAGTGTTTTGGTCGATGCCCTCTCGTCGCTGGGGTTAACGTGCCGTGTGAGGCGCTCGTCAGACCTGTGGTTTGATTCAGGGAGCCGGGGTGCTGAGCCTCACGCCAGGAGGCCTGGCGCTATTTCAAGCGATGGTGCCTTTCAATAGCGGTTCTTTTCATCCAGTATAGCAAATCGAGCGAATACCGTAACGACGGTGTGATTAAATTCTGCAGAGTGCTCGTGCTTCTACGTCTTAGGGAAGTTCGGCCGTGTGCCACGCCTGCCTCGGTGAGTCATAATTCGTCCTCTTGCCTCGATCAGTCATAATTCGTCCTCTTGCCTCGGTGAGTCATAATTCGTCCTCTTGCCTCGGTGAGTCATAATTCGTCCTCTTGCCTCAATCAGTCATAATTCGTCTCTTGCCTCGGTGAGTCATAATTCGTCCTCTTGCCTCGATGAGTCATAATTCGTCCTCTTGCCTCGGTGAGTCATAATTCGTCCTCTTGCCTCGGTGAGTCATAATTCGTCCTCTTGCCTCGATGAGTCATAATTCGTCCTCTTGCCTCGATGAGTCCTAATTCGTCCTCTTGCCTCGGTGAGTCATAATTCGTCCTCTTGCCTCGATGAGTCATAGTTCGTCCTCTTGCCTCGATGAGTCATAGTTCGTCCTCTTGCCTCGATGAGTCATAGTTCGTCCTCTTGCCTCGATGAGTCATAGTTCGTCCGTGTGCCTCGTCTGCCTCGATGAGCTAGTCCGTTTGCCCGTTTCGTGTGTAGTGATCGCTAAGTTCGTCCTTCTTTCTCGCCTGCAATGGGCTAGTCCGTTTGCCCGTTTCGTGGGTAGTGATCGCTAAGTTCGTCCTTCTTTCTCGCCTGCAATGGGCTGGTCCGTTTGCCCGTTTCGTGTGTAGTGATCGCTAAGTTCGTCCTTCTTTCTCGCCTGCAATGGGCTAGTCCGTTTGCCCGTTTCGTGTGTAGTGATCGCTAAGTTCGTCCTTCTTTCTCGCCTGCAATGGGTTAGTCCGTTTGCCCGTTTCGTGTGTAGTGATCGCTAAGTTCGTCCTTCTTTCTCGCCTGCAATGGGTTAGTCCGTTTGCCCGTTTCGTGTGTAGTGATCGCTAAGTTCGTCCTTCTTTCTCGCCTGCAATGGGCTAGTCCGTTTGCCCGTTTCGTGTGTAGTGATCGCTAAGTTCGTCCTTCTTTCTCGCCTGCAATGGGCTAGTCCGTTTGCCCGTTTCGTGTGTAGTGATCGCTAAGTTCGTCCTTCTTTCTAGCCTACAATGGGCTGGTCCGTTTGCCCGTTTCGTGTGTAGTGATCGCTAAGTTCGTCCTTCTTTCTCGCCTGCAATGGGCTAGTCCGTTTGCCCGTTTCGTGTGTAGTGATCGCTAAGTTCGTCCTTCTTTCTCGCCTGCAATGGGCTAGTCCGTTTGCCCGTTTCGTGTGTAGTGATCGCTAAGTTCGTCCTTCTTTCTCGCCTGCAATGGGCTAGTCCGATTGCCCGTTTCGTGTGTAGTGATCGCTAAGTTCGTCCTACTTTCTCGCCTACAATGGGCTGGTCCGTTTGCCCGTTTCGTGTGTAGTGATCACTAAGTTCGTCCTTCTTTCTCGCCTACAATGGGCTAGTCCGTTTGCCCGTTTCGTGTGTAGTGATCGCTAAGTTCGTCCTTCTTTCTCGCCTGCAATGGGCTAGTCCGTTTGCCCGTTTCGTGTGTAGTGATCGCTAAGTTCGTCCTTCTTTCTCGCCTGCAATGGGCTAGTCCGTTTGCCCGTTTCGTGTGTACTGATCGCTAAGTTCGTCCTTCTTTCTCGCCTGCAATGGGCTAGTCCGTTTGCCCGTTTCGTGTGTACTGATCGCTAAGTTCGTCCTTCTTTCTCGCCTGCAATGGGCTAGTCCGTTTGCCCGTTTCGTGTGTAGTGATCGCTAAGTTCGTCCTTCTTTCTCGCCTACAATGGGCTGGTCCGTTTGCCCGTTTCGTGTGTAGTGATCGCTAAGTTCGTCCTTCTTTCTCGCCTGCAATGGGCTAGTCCGTTTGCCCGTTTCGTGTGTAGTGATCGCTAAGTTCGTCCTTCTTTCTCGCCTACAATGGGCTAGTCCGTTTGCCCGTTTCGTGTGTAGTGATCGCTAAGTTCGTCCTTCTTTCTCGCCTACAATGGGCTGGTCCGTTTGCCCGTTTCGTGTGTAGTGATCGCTAAGTTCGTCCTTCTTTCTCGCCTGCAATGGGCTGGTCCGTTTGCCCATTTCGCGTGTAGTGATCGCTAAGTTCGTCCTTCTCCCTCGCCTACATGAACGATAATGTCTAGTTTAAATTTAAAACTTTTCTAAGGAAAAATGCCTTTAAATAAGACGAGTGAAACAAAATTAAAATATAAATGCATGGTTCAGCATCATCAGCGTTAGCGGTTTTGTAATAAAAAGACGCATAGTAGTGAAGAAATAAGTATCGAATTAAGAAGAAAAGAAATGTAACGAATCTAAATGCTGAAATAGATGGACATGAGATAATCTGGACAAGAATTTTGAGGAGAACCGTATGCAAATAGTTCCAGCTAAAAGATATTTCTTGTTTGAAAAAGTTGAAATAACTTCAAACGGTAATAAAAAATCTTAATCACCGCATAAAATTACAAAAATACGTTTCATTAGCACGACGGATGCACAGTTTGCACACATGCAGAAGAGATGACACAGACTAACAGACTTCTGTCAAGAAAAACAAAACAAAACAAGAAACTAATATAATATTATTAATTACATATAACTACATATAATTACATCACTTTACATATAATTACATCACTTTACATATAATACATCACTTTAACGTGACCAAATTCTAACATTCTGGCCTTATAGTCGAGTACCTGCCAGTCATGCATCTGAACGGTTTGTGAACTCTGATGGTCTCCTTCACTTTGGAGACATCTTCTGTTGATTTTTCATACAGTTGCAACCGATACTTAATACACCATGTAATCTTATAGCTTCTAACACAGACTACACGTCTTCTGAATCACTTGAAACGCCTTGTTATGTTATGTTATGTTATGTTATGTTATGTTATGTTATGTTATGTTTTGTTATAGCATCATCAATTGAAAGCAGAAGGTATCAATTGTTGATCGCCTCAAGTGAAACGAAAGGTTATCATCTGTTTGATTACCAACAATAAACATGCTGCAGAAAACAATCAGTTGTGGGGGGTGGTGGCTCAGTGGTAAGTTCGGCGCCTTGTGACCTGAGGGTTGCAGCTTCGAATCCCACTGTAGCCGCTGCGTACGGACCTTGGGCAAGTCCTTCACTCGCAATTGCTCGTGGCGCTTAGGCGTGAAAATTCCGGCACAGTATCAAATGCTGTAGTCGGGAGCCCTCTGAGTAGTAGTAGACTTCGACAGGCGCTATAGAAATATCCGGAATAAATAAATTAATTATTAAGTTGTATTTGGCCGGCTCTGCAATCACAAATTTGGTCAATGTAGTGGTCAAACTACCGGATTAAAACAACACAAACTGGATTAAAACAACGCAAAAACATGTAAATGCGAGAGTATGGTATATGCATTAAATATCTTTTAGCTTACAGCTTCCCTAGCTCGATGCTTGCTATAGAGTATATACCATATGATGTCTAAGCTTTATGCAGCTCATGCTAAAGACCTCTCTCAAAAGCAGTGCCAGAAAATGTCAGTGCCAGAAGAAAAAGAAAAGCTATTACCTCCAGTTCATAGCAAGGGTCGGCAGCAGATCGTCTCCATCGGCTATCGACAAGTTCTTCCACCTCCTTCGACTCCATCGGCGACCCACAAGTTCCTTCATCTCCTTCGCGTCCATCGGTGATCGAAAAATTCTTCCATCTGCCTCACCTCCATCGGCGACCCACAAGTTCTCCCATCTCATTCGAGTCTGTCGGTGGTCGAAAATTCTTCCATCTCACTCGCAGCAGATCGTCCGTTTGCATCGCCTGCTTCAGTTTCGTCGTCTGTGCAAGACCTTCTATACATATGTGTGTATTCGCGTCCTTTTCACACCTCAGTTCCCGATATGTATGTGTCTGCGTCGTTTTCACACCTCTGCAAACGTTCGTCTCGCTTCGACTATAACTCCATCGGTAATAGCCCGACTGCCTGAGTTAATTATCGTCGCGAACGTGTTTGCCTTGGTGTGTCATCCAACCTCAACCGTCCGTGCGTCCATTTCACACCTCAGTTCCCGATATGTATGTATCTGCGTCGTTTTCACACCTCAGTTCCCGATATGTAATGTATCTGCGTCGTTTTCACACCTCAGTTCCCGATATGTATGTGTCTGCGTCCATTTCACACCTCAGTTCCCGATATGTATGTATCTGCGTCGTTTTCACACCTTAGTTCCCGATATGTAATGTATCTGCGTCGTTTTCACACCTCAGTTCCCGATATGTATGTGTCTGCGTCCATTTCACACCTCAGTTCCCGATATGTATGTATCTGCGTCGTTTTCACACCTCAGTTCCCGATATGTATGTATCTGCGTCGTTTTCACACCTTAGTTCCAGATATGTAATGTATCTGCGTCGTTTTCACACCTCAGTTCCCGATATGTAATGTATCTGCGTCGTTTTCACACCTCAGTTCCCGATATGTAATGTATCTGCGTCGTTTTCACACCTCAGTTCGCGATATGTATGTGTCTGCGTCGTTTTCACACCTCAGTTCCCGATATGTAATGTATCTGCGTCGTTTTCACACCTCAGTTCCCGATATGTAATGTATCTGCGTCGTTTTCACACCTCAGTTCCCGATATGTATGTGTCTGCGTCCATTTCACACCTCAGTTCCCGATATGTAATGTATCTGCGTCGTTTTCACACCTCAGTTCCCGATATGTATGTGTCTGCGTCCATTTCACACCTCAGTTCCCGATATGTATGTATCTGCGTCGTTTTCACACCTTAGTTCCAGATATGTAATGTATCTGCGTCGTTTTCACACCTCAGTTCCCGATATGTAATGTATCTGCGTCGTTTTCACACCTCAGTTCCCGATATGTAATGTATCTGCGTCGTTTTCACACCTCAGTTCCCGATATGTATGTGTCTGCGTCGTTTTCACACCTCAGTTCCCGATATGTAATGTATCTGCGTCGTTTTCACACCTCAGTTCCCGATATGTAATGTATCTGCGTCGTTTTCACACCTCAGTTCCCGATATGTATGTGTCTGCGTCCATTTCACACCTCAGTTCCCGATATGTAATGTATCTGCGTCGTTTTCACACCTCTGCAAACGTTCGTATCGCTTCGACTATAACTCCATCGGTAATAGCCCGACTGCCTGAGTTAATTATCGTCGCGAACGTGTTTGCCTTGGTGTGTCATCCAACCTCAACCGTCCGTGCCGCCTGAGACGTGCGTCTGTGATTGTTGGGAGTCTGTTCTTAATCCTGTTGTTGCCGGTCATAGATCTTTGTCTTCAGCTCAGGTGATTCCCTCGGTGGGACCGTATGCACCTTGTTCTCCTCCGCCCAGACCAGCCTTGGTCCTGCTTTGGGAAAAGCATAGTCATCAGCAGCTCTTCTCCTCCTGGTCAATGGTCTCCTCTGCTCAACCCGGCGGCTATGGATACGTAAGTCCGACTACACCAGAAATGTTTCTCTTGCTTCGAATTCCTCCATCGGTAATAGCCCGACTGCCTGAGGTAATCGTCGCTCCTCACGTATCACTTACTGGTGTGTCATCGAACCGTTCCTAGCTTGCCATGTATATTTTACCTCCCGTGCGGCCTGTGTGGTACGTCGCAGATCGTCGGGGGTCTGTCCTCAATCCTCTTGTTGCCGGTCATAGATCTTCGTCTTCAGTTCAGTTGATTCCCTCGGTGAGACCGTAAGTACCTTGTTCTCCTCCGCCCAGGCCAACCTTGGTCCTGCTTTTGGAAAAGGAGCGTCATCCGAAACGGCGCCACTGTCTGATGTCTCTTGCGGCGGCGGTGGATCAATTTCATCTCGCCTCGCGACGAAGTCGGCGTTGTACACTACTAGACGCTCTTTGTCTTGTTGTTTCCTAGCCGCAGACGCTTTGGCTTTTGCTCTTTTCTCCTCCTGAGTCAACGCCCTATCCTCCTCATCCTCCCCCTGTCCCTCCACACTTCCTACAACAGGAGGTGTAGGTTCAGGATGCCGTTCGATTAGGCTGGTGTAGGCCAGCGAAACTCTCAACGAGTACTTCAGAATGGAGGCGAGGCCTGTCTCAACCGGTCGAGGTCGCTCTGACTTGGTTCCTTTGCCTTGTTTCTTCCCATTTGAGGGATCATCAGCCTTCTTGTCACCAACTACTCCGGATGGGGCCGAGGCTGGGACTGCCACTTTGGCCTCAAAAGGCACCACCCTGCGACTTTTCCTCTCAAACCGTCTTGATTTGACGGGGCCCTCGTCCGGTCGTCTCTTAACCTTCGCAGCTCCAGCTCTGTCCTCAGTTCCAGTTGTTACGGATGAACCTCCGCTGGTCGCTGCCACTACCTCAGTTCCAGGTGCAACACCCTTGGACTGACGACGGAATGCCCGTCCTAATCTGCCGAACATTGCAGCTCCAGCTCTACCCTCAGTTCCAGTTGTTACGGATGAGTCTCTGCTGGTCGCTGCCACTACCCCAGTTCCAGGTGTAACACCCTTGGACTGGCGACGGATTGCCCGTCCTAATTTTCCAAGCATCAGTGTAAAGCTACGATACTGACGAAATTTATGCGAAAAAATTGAAAATCAAATACAACCGGGAGCGAAGAACTGTTGATGCTGCAGGAGAAGTAAAATCCAGAGGCAGATTTGTGAATAGAAGCCAGTGAAAATGTCTACGATAATCCTTCTACAACGACGTTAAAGTCTGAAGCAAAAGCTACAACGTTCGTTCTAGCAACTGTCACGATTAAATTACGATTTAAAAGCAAAAAAAAACAACTAACGATAAAAACGACTTTTAAGCCAACGCAACGGCGGTAGCTTAAAACGCAAGACGCAGTCCAAGCACAATCCTAATTCACTCTGAAAATCAATCTCAAGCTCAAGCTCATAAGAAATTTGCAGAAGGAAGCTCGTCCACAAAGAAGCATCGATGAAGCTCAAATCACCATGGCAACATGACGTCACTGACAAATGGTTAGGCTACTGGAACCGGAAATGACGTCTTATGGTTTGTAAACGTTGAAATAAAATTCTTATAGAACTCTTAATTAACTCTAACCATTCTCATATATTTAAATGATAGCGACGAGGACGATGAGAGAGAGAGAGTAAAATATCGGTTAGGAGATAAATTGTGTGTAGGCCTACGCATTTAAACGATTCTGCAGCGGAATTTGGCGTTGCAAAGAAGACTGATGTTAATAGGCCTAATTTTAACAGTAGCAGTGTTATTAGTATTAATAGGAGTAGTAGTGGTAGCAATAGTACTAGCAGTAGGCCTATTAGTAGTAGTAGTAGTAGTAGTAGTAGTAGTAGTAGTAGTAGTAGTAGTAGTAGTAGTAGTAGTAGTAGTAGTAGTAGTAGTAGTAGTAGTAGTAGTAGTAGTAGTAGTAGTAGTAGTAGTAGTAGTAGTAGTAGTAGTAGTAGTAGTAGCTGCAGCGTGAACATCTAATCCAGACTCGCGAATTTCCTTTGGGGAAACATTCTGCGAAAAACGTTCTTGGACCCACAGCCAACGTTCTATCTCAATCCTCTGATTCAGATTTTCCGACTTTGCGCTTAATGAATGCTTTGTTTAAATAACTAAACAAACAAATAAATATATAAATGATAATAACTAATGATAATAACTGAGCTGATACGATGCCTTATTACGTATACGCTGTATCACCATGCCCCAGCGCAGTTAAATAGTTCAGAATAATGACGCTACAGAATGGCTAACAGAGCAATTACGAAGCATTACACGCAGTTGAAAACAATATAAGTTTTAATAGGCATTTATACATTTATATGTATATATTTAAATAGGCATCTATATAGGCTGAAATAAAAGTTCGGTCATGACTATGTTTGCTATTACAAATATGGCTGATATTTAAATCACGAACTGCGTCGTCTTCTCAATTCATTGCCTCCTTTCGACAACACTTCCGAAGACTCAATAGAGTAGCTATTGGGTAGAGGAGCTATACAAAGTTCTGAACGACCGAGCAACTGGAAAAGATGAAAGAAGAAAGCAAGACAAGATGAATGAATGAACGAATGAATGAATGAACGAACAAATGAACGGGAAAGCAGCGTATGAATAATTATGACAACGAACCAGTGAACGAACGAACGAGAAAAGAAAGAATTTACGAATGAATAAATTAGCGAATTAATGGATTCACGAATCAACATAAGAAAGAAACAATGGCTGAGTAAATGCATGAATTTTACACCAATATCACAGAAGGCAAAGGCGGCGTTGCGTCAAACAACGTCTCTTGTAAGTTCCCCCGTCGTCATTGTATTGTATTGTATCGTATTGTGTTGTATTGTATTATATTGTATATTCGTTTATTGCCAGTCACCCACCATCACCTGCCTCGGCTCCTCTATCTAGCTTTCCAGTCATAAACTGAAGTCTCACCTCTTGAAGAATTCATACCCCGACTCACCCGATCCTTCGCCTTCCAATTCTCGACCTAAACGACATCTACTCTACCTCCGCGGACCCTCTGGCAACTGAACTCTAACCTCCTTTTGACTACCTTTTGGACAACCTTTCTGACTCGACGCAGAGCTCGTGAATAAGCTGGTGCCCTGCGCTTAGCTTTCGAGTGGCGCTTTAGAAATCTGGAGTTTACGATTGGGATTACGATGGGTGACGGAGGTCTTCGACATGGATGACATGTCGGCTACGATCGTCATCAAAAAATCAACTGCAAGTCCCGCGGTCTTCTACGAGATTTGGCGACTGGTCCTTCTCTGTCGCTGGACCTACTGCGTAGAAAAATCTTCCTGACCACGTTAAGAATGCGCCATCTCTGGAGTCATTCAAATCGCACCTGAAGACATATCTTTTTAAACTTTCATACGACTATAATTGACTTTTGTAACTCATGTACAGCGCCCTTTTCTTCGGCCTCGGCTGTGCTACGGCGCTATATAAATCGTCTTGCTATTATTATTATAATTATTATTATAATAATAATTATTATTATTATTATTATTATTATTATTATTATTATTATTATTATTATTATTATTATTATTATTATTATTATTATTATTATTATTATTATTATTATTATTATTATTATTATTATTATTATTATTATGACCGTGTATCGTAAAGTAAGCGAAGGCTGGATTTTGACGGCGGCTCGAATTCCCTTAACTGTGTGCAGATTAGGACGGCGACCACTTCATGACATCAACAACAGGTAGCCGATCGGTTGAGCGCCCGCCATGTTATGCAGAGAGTAGGGGTTCGACCCTCCTTCCTCTGAGACGGCTTCTGTGTAGGGACCTTTAGCAAGTCCTTCGCTCACAATTACTCAGCGCCATCGATTGATGCTTGGTCATTCGATGGTAGCGCTTAATAAATGCGTAATGATACTTACCGTCGTCCGAAAGAACGGAAATTATTGTGGCATATAATAATTATAAGTATATAATTATGTATTGAGTTGCTGACAGGATACATAATATTTACATGTATAGGCCTAATATACAATAGGCCTATTTATGGGTATATAAATTCATGGTGAGAATTGAAATGGAAATAGATAGCTGCAAGAGAGAATCTGTTGCATGCAGAGGGTCATCCAATGTTACCTTAAGCGACTTTTGTTACATTTCATGCTGGAAGAGGCGAACCATTGATGCCATGAAAAATCTGAGTCAAGACGTAACCCCCAATATCCTTTCAGTTTCAAAGCTGAGGAGGTTAGAAGCAGAGCTAGGAGTGTTCACTGGTTTCACGAACTGGACATCCTATTAACTGTCGTTTCAGTTGTTAGCTCCAATACAATGACGGATGAACAAACGAGGCAATGGGCTTGGTGCGGCACATTCAAGAGTGCAGCAAAACTTACAAATAACAAAATTAAGCAGTACAATTTAATATTAAGTTAAATTTAAAACTGCGAACGAGAATAAATGTAATGGAGGCGGTAAAAACACGGCCTAGACGCCCTAGAGGCAGCAGACTGTTAAATCCAACTATGCTCCATGTAATATAAAATTAAAGACTGATGTAAGCTTGCCCTTGACCTAAAACAGTGTCTTGCTTAGAGTCACAGTTTGGTACTCCTGTTACTGCAGGGAATTTTTAAAGAAATTTTCCACTAGTGGAGATATTTTTGAAAAAGGGCAGTTTTCGAGCGTAATTTTAAGTCAAAAGCATTGAATGAGAGAAACTTGGAAAAGGACATTGCACTTTCAAGCAGTCAGATTATCGAAGTCCAACAACAAGCATTGCACAACTGCAGACAAGAACAAGAAGAAAATGGAATAGCACTGATTACTGAAACTAGACAAATGTTACAGAAACTAGAAAAATGACCCGAAAATCTCTTTTTGAGTAAAACCGCCCGACAACACAGAGCCATAGTGCAACTGTAACATGCATGGGAAGCCATCGAATCGCCCCTCGGGCAGAAAACTCGCGCCTGAAAATCCACAAGCACCTATAGAAACACAATAAAAAAAACACGAAGGTTATTACTATTGAACGCTATGACAGATATCTAGTATCACTGTACAGTAAAGAATGAACAGAAATATTCCTCTGCTGAGGAGGGCCTCGTTTGTAGGTATTGAACCCACACGCATCAGAGAGCTTCATGTTGGAGTCTTAAGTCAAGCAGGTCAGCGATCAATGCGCTCAGCTGCTCGTGAAGTTATGCAGGTGCCTCGCTTCTTCCTCTATGATGAACAGTCTTCCGCTGTATATATACGTCCTGTTGCATTTAGTTCTGTTCAGCAAACACTTTCAAAATAACTTGAAATGCACCTCAATATTTAATTGAGCTGAATAGTCCTGCGCGCAGTGCCTTTGTGAGGCAGTCGGCTCAAAAGGCGCTATAGTAAGTGACACGTAGTGTAATCCAATTATCTAGTGTACCCGTTGGTTGACTCCACTTGTGCGCATGGGACTGCAATGGTGAATCCTCTACTTTTATTACTATGCATTGTTTTGCTGTTTGACCTATGTAAAAGTGTAGGTCTTAATGACATTCAGCATCACATAGAGTATACCGCGTAGAGCAATTTGTTTTGCTCTTCGAGAGGCGCTATATGAATGTTTAATTGCAGTTGCAATTACAACGTCTGGCCTTTTTACAAATGTCGCGGTCGACTCCTTCGATCGCAACGACGAACCAACGAAGGAACTATTAAAAGATCTTTATTTAAAAATAAAGTCGATTAAGTGTAGAGTAAGTCAACTCGTATATCAAATATCACAATCGTAGACAGCACACAGGTTGGCTGGTCTCGATTGAACGTTATACGATCAATGTTTCAACGTTTACACATCTTCGTCAAAAGGCCCTTAATGTACATCAGGTCTATCTTATATAGAGTTCTCCCGGATTCCAGAACGTTCTGTGACGTCACTGTACTTTTCCCTGGAAAGTCCTACTGAACACGTATATCCTTGTTGCATGCAACGAATTAATGTTGACAGCTTGCTGCAGAATTTTCCGTGCGTTGTAAACAAGCTTGTTGACGCGTCGGTTTTCTTCCCTTGATGCATGCACCCGCGTAGACCACGACATTCCCTCCGCCCTCAGATGATGACACGTCTTCAGCACCATCCCGAACGGGTCATCACAATCAAGCCGGGCCTCCAGACTCCATCTCGACACAGCATATACAAACAAAACAAAACACATCAGTTAGTCAATTTATCTATACAATTTGCGGGCTCGATCCTTGTGTGTCGGGCCATTTCCCCCCTTCACCATCCGAGTCACAACCGAGAGAGGAAATCAGCCACCGTGTTCTGACGTCCAGGACGATATCGAAAGTCCACGTTAAACTCTTGCAATGCTAACGCCCAACGAGTCAGTTTCGCACTCTTAGGGCTTGCATCTGTGAGATAAGACAAAGGATTATGATCTGAATAAATGATTATCTTTGATAAGAATATCCATGACTTGAATCGTTTAAGTGCCCAAATTACTGCGAAAGCCTCTCTCTCAATTGTAGACCAATGCATCTGTGTATCTGTAAGTTTAAGGCTAGCAAAAGCAATTGGTTTTTCTTGACCTTCTTCGGTCCACTGAAACAAGCAACACCCGACCGCGGTGGCACTTGCGTCAACACTTAAACCAAATCCCTTAGTGAAATCAATGGTATGCAACTGTGTAGCTTTACTGAGATCATCCTTTAACTTATCTAGTGCTTCTTGATGCTTTTGCTCCCAAGGCACCTTCGTAGGTATGTTATCTCGTGTCAAATCAGTTATTACCCGTGCTTTTTCAGCTAAAGCAGGTATAAAATTTCGAAAGTAACTGAAAAAACCCATAACCTTTCTAACGTCTTTCTTTGTTGTTGGAGGATGGATATCATTGATCGTAGCGATCTTACCTGGATCAGGTTCAATACAACCTGACCCTACTATATGGCCAACAAACTTTATTTTGTTTTGTGCAAAATTACATTTTCTTAAATTCAAAGTGAGTCCTGCTTCCTCAATAGTTTGCAAGAATTTCTCTAGATGTTCTAAATGGTCATTCCAATTCATTGAAACCACTGCCATATCATCGACGAATGGTTCGGTAAAACTTCGCACTGGATGTAAAACTTGGGTCATAGCACGAATAAAGGTATTGCTAGCGGACTTGAGTCCAAACGGCATTCTTGTGAACTCAAAAAGTCCTGCATCACATACGAATGCCGTAAGCCATCGATGTTCTTTCCGAACTGGAATTTGCCAATACCCCGATTTCGCGTCGAAAACACTAATAAACTTTGCCCGTCCCACCTTTTGTAAGACGTCAGCAATGTCTGGGGTCGGGTAACAATCCCCTAGAGAATATTTGTTAACATGGCGATAATCAATTGCCAATCGAACGCCATTTTGACCTTTGGGTCCCTTTAAAACGCAAACTACCGGACTGGCCATTTCACTTTTCGATGGTCGAATGATGTCTAATGCCAACATTTCTTCTATCTGGCGTTGTACTTCAGGTTTAAGTAGCTCAGGTACTTTATATGCCCTTAAACGCTTAGGAGTGAAATCATGAGTTATCTTAATTTCATGTTCTAATACTGGACAATACCCAGGTTTATCCACGAATACTGCCGAGTGCCGATCCAAAACTTCAAAAAGTTGCTTCTGTTCCTCTTGCGAAAGATGCGCTATAATCAGAGGATCAATTCGCTTACTCGGGCTTATTTGTTCACGTTCTTCCTGATCTACAACCTCTACTATACCAAATTCTTCATCTTGATCAACAATTACTGAACAGCTATTGATCATCGCTTGTTCGAGTCGTTCATGGTATCGCTTGATCTTATTTGCGTGTAAATGTCTTTGTTTTCCCTCTATTTCTACTATATAAGAATATGGGGATTTAACCTTGACTACGGTAGCAGGTCCTTGCCATCGACTATAAAATTTAGAACTACCAAAATCTGGTGCTAATACTGCTACTTTATCTCCAACTTCGTATTTTCTGTCAGTACTACGCAAGTTATAATAATCTGCATACCGCTTTGTTTCTATATCACTATAGTAATCTGCATAAACTTTCGCGAATTCGAGGTTTTCCTTCAGTGATTGGAGATACTCTTCGGGTGATTTAAGAGGTACTTTTCGTTCGCCAGCCCACGATTCCTTCAACACACTAAGTGGACCCCGAGGAAGAGTTCCATAAACCATAGTGAATGGCGAAATATGAGTCGTGCCTGAAGGTTTTTCTCTAAGGCTCCACAGAACAAACGGTAACAATTGGTGCCATCCACGAGGATCAGATTGAGCAAGCTTAAAGATCATGGTTTTCAAGCTTTGGTTGCATCTTTCAACCAATCCAGCTGCCTCAGGATGTCCAGGGGTATTAAATCTGGGACTACAACCCATTCGCCGCAAGAATTCTTTCGTCAAACGACTGGTAAAGTTGGTACCACAATCAGAACTGATGATCCTTGGAATAGAAAAAGTTGTAAAAACTTGCAACAGAGCTTCACAAACTCCCTTTGCATTCAGCGATCTAAGAGGATACGCCATCGGCCAACGAGAAAATTTGTCCACCAGAACCAGAGCATAATTGTACTGGGGTTTCGATTTGTTGGATTCTCCAGTCACTACCATAGGGCCAATACAATCCATATTTAGATGGTTAAAACAGAGTTCATCCGCCCTCGGAATAGGAGTGATCGGGACTCGATCTGCCACTTTAACTGGAGTTCTTAGTTGACAAATTTGACAAGACGCACAATATTCGCGAATCCTCTCATCCATTCTTGGAAACCAAAAGTTTAATTTGATCCTGGCTCTCGTTGCCTTAAAAGCCATGTGCCCAGCACATGGGGCATCGTGTGCTACTCGCAAGACAACCTCGATTCTATCTTCCGGTAAACATAATTGATTAACCTTATGTCCCATAATTTCCCCTTTGTGGTACAGGAGGTTATTATCTATAAAGAAATTATTTTTATTCTGTCTCGCTTGTTGCCAGCAAGGTATAAGACTGTGACAATTCTGTTGCTCACGCAATAAAGTATCATTATTCGCTACTCCCTCATCAGACTTGAACTCTGTTGACTCAACATCAAGAAAATTATCTGAATCATCAACTAGTTGCTCCTGAGAATATTCATTCACTTCTGACGGCAAGGATTCGTTGCTGTTAACTTCTAAGTTATCTTCTTCTGCCCCTTTATTTATTTGTACACATCGATCTACGCCAGCTACCATCACTACATATTGTGAACTATCCCTTAATAGGTCCACAACATGGGGTGTCAGAATAACCCGTTCATTTAGTTCAGGGACTGCAGCGAACATGACGCACAAAGATGGCGCAATGTTCGTCGTTCCTTCCATTGAATTAGCTAATTTCATTTGTAGGTATACTACATCTGCCTTACATCCTTCTCCCTGAAAACCAATTATATTAATCCGTTTAATCACGGGTAAGTTTAGTGACTCAATTAATTTCTTATCAATACAACAAATTTCTGCTCCTGAATCAGATAATGCTGGCTGAGAAGGGAGATCTTCAATCTGTACATTGATATACGACCTCTCGTGTAATCCATCAGTACTATTCTCATATACCCTTACAGCAGTTTCCAACCCTATTGGTTTAGAATTATCCAATAAATTCCCTTGCTTTACCTGTTCAGGTATCTCATGCAACACGTTGACCTTCTCAACAAATAGGTCGATCACTTCTTCAGTTGGGTTCCCAAATATACAAGTACTCACCTTTTTAGAACTTGGTTTGGTCTGGCACTCCCTTGCCATATGACCCTTCTGATGACATAGGAAACAGAGACCCTTTACCTTGGCCTCCTCCTGAGACACCCTCGCACCTATCTTGGCTTCACCCCTTAATTCCGGTTTGGGAGACTTGGGTTGAGCTGTCTGGTTATTGACTTGAACATGTGGTTGACCTCTCGTCCAATTGTTATACTTCGGTGTCGGATGACTACGGCATACTAAGTCATTCCCACCATCATGCGACGCTACATAAATGTCAGCCGCATTAGCTATGTCTTCACAGCTCAACCACTCCTCTTTTTCTTGGGCCAAGATATAATCTAAACAAGCCTTCGACAAGGACTCCTTAAGCCGATCCGCAACCAATAAACTTACAAGTTTATCAAACTCATCAGTTATCTTTCTACTTTTCAAATAATACATAAGAGCCACACGCAATTTGGATGAATAGATCGTAAATGATTCGTCCGATGCTTTGTGCAACGACCAAAATCGGGCTCTAAGATTTGAAGGGCTTATCTTAAACTCCCTTAGCAAAAACTCCTTCAGGAATTTGTAGTCATGGAGCTGTGCCTCAGTAAGGCGCATGGTTAATGCCTTAGCTCTTTCACTTAAAATGGCTAGCAATAATTTTGCTCTAACATCTTCATCCACCTCATACACATTAAACAAACCATCCAAGTGATCAAAGAAACCTGGAATTTCTATAGGGTCGGAAGGAAATTTCCAAAGAATATTCTTAAGGGCATCACTATAACGCTTAGTACGACTTGCTAAAGAATCTCTAACATTTCGTTCTTCCTGCTTTTCCTTCCTCTCCCTTTCTTCTTTCTCTTTCCGTTCCTTCTTTTCTCTTTCTTCTTTCTCTTTCCTTTCCTTCTTTTCTTCCTCTCTCCTCTTTTCCTCCCTTTCTTCCTTCTCCTTCCGTTCCTCCCTTTCTCTTTCTTCCTTCTCCTTCCGTTCCTCCCTTTCTCTTTCTTCCTTCTCCCTTTGTTCTTTCTTTTCTTCCTCTCTCCTCTTTTCCTCCCTTTCTTCCTTCTCCTTCCGTTCCTCCCTTTCTCTTTCTTCCTTCTCCTTCCGTTCCTCCCTTTCTCTTTCTTCCTTCTCCTTCCGTTCCTCCCTTTCTCTTTCTTCCTTCTCCTTCCGTTCCTCCCTTTGTTCTTCATATTTACGGATTTCGAACTCCAGACGGCGCTTCTGCAGCTCGTAATCCACTCCTGTTGGAGATATTGGACTACCCTTAAATTCCTCTTCCTCTTTTCCAATCTCCATGGCCCATTCTTCCATTAATTGATTTCGATCCCATGACATAACATCATCTTCGTCCCTTCCTGCCTTCATAAGATACACCCTAAGGCGCTCAGACGACATTTTGCGAATATTCGCTTGCATCTCTGTTGTCAACGCTTCCATTTTTACAAACAGTCAGTCAACAACAATCAACAAAAAAAACAGACACCACGCGGCAAACCCGCCACACAAAAGGAAAATTCCACAACCCAAAGTGCAACTATGCAGTATCCAAAGAAGTACACTCGCCAAGTACGCAAAAACTATACAAGCTCACGCAAGTCTGGCCTCGATCACAACAATGGATCAAATTTCAAAGAAATAATCAGCAGATATTGAAAGAGAAATAATGGCTGCCTCCCACTCGGCTGCAACTCCACTCTCTTTTCTCCTTCTCAGCCACGACAACACCTAGGATCTTACCCGTATGTTGACTGCTGTCTTCTGCTGTCTCAGCCGAACGACGCACTTCGTCCGTCCGACTGTCGTATGCCGATTCACCCGTCTCCCACGGTAGAAAGGCGTCTCGATCCGCTCGCTGTCTGGAACAGACCGTCTCTTGATCCTCCGGGTTGACTCCTTCCTCCGCCGGCTCGCGTCTTCTTCACCGGATCCAACACCGATGATCCCGCTTCTGACACCAATAATGTCGCGGTCGACTCCTTCGATCGCAACGACGAACCAACGAAGGAACTATTAAAAGATCTTTATTTAAAAATAAAGTCGATTAAGTGTAGAGTAAGTCAACTCGTATATCAAATATCACAATCGTAGACAGCACACAGGTTGGCTGGTCTCGATTGAACGTTATACGATCAATGTTTCAACGTTTACAAATCTTCGTCAAAAGGCCCTTAATGTACATCAGGTCTATCTTATATAGAGTTCTCCCGGATTCCAGAACGTTCTGTGACGTCACTGTACTTTTCCCTGGAAAGTCCTACTGAACACGTATATCCTTGTTGCATGCAACGAATTAATGTTGACAGCTTGCTGCAGAATTTTCCGTGCGTTGTAAACAAGCTTGTTGACGCGTCGGTTTTCTTCCCTTGATGCATGCACCCGCGTAGACCACGACAACAAACGTCATCAGAAGCGAAATGAAGAGTCGACTGTCCGCCATTGAACCATGTTCGAGGGCACACGAGGTCCGGTGGTCACTCCTTTCTCTCGCCGTCTGAGCTTCCCACTGACAGTAATCAATCAATGAATCAATCAATGAATCAATCAATGAATCAATCAATCAAGTAAGCCATCAAGCAATCAATGAATCAGTGAATCAATCATTCAATAAATCAACCTGTTATAGCTGAGGAAGTAATCATTACTAACTAATATAGGCACTGGCGTATCCAGAGCCAAAGACTGAAAGTCTTTCAGTCAAAATTGCTCATCGCCATAGAATGATGTTTAGGACAAAGGTAGTGATGGAACAAACGAATTTGTGAAAGCACGAAAGGACGAATGACCAACTGAATGAATTGCTGATTTACTGGATTAATTACTTATTTTTCCAGTTAAATACCGTAATTAATTGTTGCTAATTACATGGAACTCAATTACGATTCTCATCAGTTCAAGACAATCGAAAAAACGATATTTAATTAGAATGCAACAATTTTAAAACTAAATCAATTGAGAATGATTGGTAAATCAATCAGGCGTAAATTCTAAATAAACCTCAATAACGTCAATTAAATTATTTCTCAGATGAATGATTTTCCCGCCTGCTGTTGTTCCTTCAAAGCACCCGGAAGACGGCTGTCTGCAGACTCCGTCGTTCTTAGAATCCAGTCTCTGAGCCGTTCTGGTAGTGGAAGATCCGATCCGTGCTGGAGATATTGTACGCTATTATTATTATACAGGCGTCTATGATATTAAGCCAGGATCTATAGACGCCTAGGCCCCTATATCAAATATAGGAGCTCATGTTTATGCATATTGCCATAGATACACTGTTAATACACAGGCGTCTATGATATAATTTATACGCTATAGGATCTCTGTGGAAACAGAAATGGGTCGAGAACAAACGGATGACGTAGACAATGGACAATGGCAAAATTGCGACGGCAGCTGTAGACATACATTCAATGTCTTTGATTCGGTGGATAATGAGTACGTAAGTAAGTATATTCTTATTTTGACCGGTTGCAAGAGATTAGCACTATGAACAGTCTTCCGCGCTGTATATACTCCAGTGTACAACTGTACATACATCAAATAATACAATACAGAATGCATAATACAAAAGTTAAAAAACAGCATCGGAATCAATGAAATTTTTCCTCATGTTGTTGTCAAGTGGAGTAAACACTCTATCGTGAGATCGGAGTACATAATTTTTAGGTTTCTTGGGTGGGAGTAGTTTTGAAGTACACGATCAGGGCTGTTTAAGACCCCCGTAAAAGGGTCTACATCCGCATGCCTGCAGAGTTGGTCGAATGCTCCATGCCCGACAGAATCTGATACCTAGCCATCTTGTTTAATATGGCTTGGAGTAGGCCTAGATTTTTTATCGTGCTAGGAGGCAAAGCCCCAATATGCGGGGCTCGCAATAAGCATGCGTGCCACTGTCGTCGCCAGGGGCGTAACTTTAGTCTATAAAGTGGGGGGTGCCAATTTCGTCTCCACTTTCGCTCTTCGCATGGTGGCCATTTTGAACATACAGTATTCTCTGTCAGTATTCTCATTAATTTTGGTTCTCGATTTATATGTGTATCTAAGTACTTTCGCACTTTGGCGGATACTGCATTCTCTGGGAAGGCACAATAACAAAAATATTGATTTACATTGTTTAAAAAGTGGGGGGTACAGTACCCCCCAGTCCAAAAAGTGGGGGGTACGGGTACCCCTCGTACCCCCCACAAATTACGCATATGGCGTCGCCATTGCAACATCAACGACCAGCGGAGTTCATCACGTGACGTGTTCCCGGGTTCGCTTACCGGTGATTTGGCGAGTAGGCCCTATAGGGGCGTGACGCGTTGAATGCCGATTTCAAACAGTGGAGTTTGGACTTCAAACAGTTTCAAGCTGACATAGCGCCAGTCATAGCGCTAAGTAATTACAGCAGTCAAAGTGACTCGTGATGAAGCGTGGACAAGCGACTTCGCAACATTCAGTGGAGTTCACTCCGAACGGTTCGCTGGTTTGCGTATGTACAAACGGGTGTTTGTCTATGTGTAATTATTTGTGTTTCTGTTTGGGTAAGTGCCGTCCTAAAATGGGACAGTGGTGATGACTGATGAAGGTTCTGACCCGATCAGTTCATAGAAAAATCAGTTGGATAGAGACCATACGGTCGCTATAATAGAAAAGCGTTTGCATTTACATTTACTCCGGGGATTTTTAAAGAAATTTCCACTGGTGGGGTTATTTTGAAATATGGCATTTTTCGTGCGTGATTTTAAGTCAAGAGCACTGAATCGGAGAAGGCGGGAAAAGGACATAATTATATATTTGTAGCTAATAAATACTTTATTTCGCTCAAAGCAGAAACACGAAGATTAGAACAACGTAAAACGAAAAAAAGAAATAATACGAAACTACAGAAAACACAGAAATACACACTGCAGAACGTCTCGTGAAACACTCTAGAAGCAGTCACCATCAGCTGGCAATGACAAAATAGTTGGGTTACCGTGCGAACAAAATACGAGTAACATCCGTTGTGCAGCTGAACTGACATCGGATAACGTATACCTACCAAAGTCATTTTTATGCCCAAATGCGCTTTAGATCACGGTACACGAAAGAACAGTAGGCCTAACTGTTGTGCCTTAAACCGATTCCGGGAGGCAGCCATAAATATCCACAAATCGTAGTCGTAATTAATTAACTCCAAATTTCTAAAGCTAATCGCAGGGCACAAGCTTATTCACGAGCGCGTCGTCGTTCATCTCAGAATGGTTGTCCACTGTTCAGGGATGGTCAAGGGAAGAATTTTTAGGAAGTTAACGACTCATTTTCCCGTCTCTGCATTTCTCGTAGCGCCTTTTGCAGAACTCCTAGAAATATGCACACTTACACACGTAAATTCAGCTGCCACATGCAGGGGCGTAACTTTAGTCTAAAAAGTGGGGGGTACCAATACTTTGGTCTAGAAAGTGGGGGGTACCAATTGCTTCTCCACTTCAGCTTTTCGCATGGCGCCCATTTTGAACATATTCCCTGCCAGTATTCTCATTAATTTTGGCTCTCGGTTTACCTGTGTATCTAAGTATTTTCGTACTTTTGGTGGTGACTGCGTTCTCTGAGAAGGCACAATAATAAAATATTGATTGGCATTGTTTAAAAAGTGGGGGGGGGGTACAGTACCCCCAGTCCAAAAAGTGGGGGGTACGGGTACCCCTCGTACCCCCCACAAATTACGCCTATGGCCACATGGAATCACGCTGACAATCCTCTTCTCACCGACAGTGTGTGGTCAACGTACTCATTTTATGGATGAGTTTGGCAGAGGATTATGTGGACCTTAGACCTCCACTTGGTAACTCTTGGACTTTCGCTTGGGGCCATGGGCGTCCGGAGGGGGGCGCAAGGGGGCGATTTGCGCCCCCTGGATTTTGAGAATATTTTATAAAAATAAAATCTTTTGATTATTATGATTATTACAACAGTCCCAACACGATTTTCAATGCAAAAAACAATTATAAAGTCCTTGATCATTATTTATTTTAAATTTTGTTCTCTGCAATTTTTTTTCTCTGTAAAATCGTCATTTTGCCCCTATCCCAAAAAAATTTGCGCCCTAAAAAATGTTGCGCCCCCTAAAAAAATTCCTGCGGACGCCCATGCTTGGGGCCATCCATATACTACGTACGCAAAAATCCTGGAAAATTGGACCCCTCCCTGTACGCACACGTACTTTCTTCCACCCGCACCACCTGATTGACGCACGGATGACGCACCCCCCCCTAAAACCAGCTGCAGTATGTGTTAGACCACAGGTCCAGGCAGCGACTGTCTGCACTTTAGACCAGACTGAAGGACGAGTAACCCATGGACTCACTGCTTAGTTGTGTGATAGTTTAATAATAGCGTTCAGAGGTAAGGTGGCACATATACAAGTGACACCTCTCCCACAGTCCTACTTTCTCTGGTAGTACCGGTACCAGATAGCTGGAAAGACTGAACTCTAGCTCACTTGAAGGCCAATCAATTTGAAGGTCCCTCCGTTTCCTATGCGTACGTACATTATCAGTATTGTATTGTATTGTATTGTATTCGGATATTTATAAAGCGCTTCTAGCGGGATAGCCATTCAGAAGCGCTCCCAGTGCGATAGACCCCGAGAGAAAAAGCAAGTTTTAAGAAAGGTAAAAGAGGAAGAGACGCTACCTGAGAGAATAGAAGAACGAACAAACGGAGGAAGCCCATTCCAAAGAGCAGGGCCAATGGAAGCAAACGACCTAGATTGAGCCAGTGAAGTCCTGACACGGGGAACGAGGAGGTCCAAACGGTCAGATGAACGAAGAGGACGAAGAGAAGCCGCAGAGTGAGGGCGATGAAATAAGTCACATAAATATTTTGGAGCGAAACCAAGCTGAGCCTTAGAGACAAGGATGAGGACCTTAAATTGGATGCGGGCAGAAAGCGGGAGCCAGTGGAGTTCTTCTGCCATAAAGGTGGTGATATGAGAGAATCGAGGAAGACGGGCAATTAATCTAGCAGCAGCATTGAGAACGGACTGAAGAGGAGCAAGACGGACTTTGGGAAGACCAATGAGGAGGGAATTGCAGTAGTCAAGTCTAGAGCAGACAAATGCATGGACAATTGAAGTGAAAATTGGAGATGACAGAGAGCGACGGATAGCTCTAAGGCGCCTTAGGTGAAAATAGGAAGTGCGAGTGAGTTTGGAAATGTGTTCAGTAAAGGTGAGAGAATTGTCAAGGGTCACTCCTAGATCACGAACGCTAGACGAGAAAGTGAAAAGCGGAAACCTTTGAGACAGCACAGCAAAGTCGAGTTTTTTAAGTTGCTGAGGAGTGCCAAACCAGATAAACTGGGTTTTTGACGAATTGAGGGAGAGGCGATTGCAAGACATCCAGGTATGAAGATCACGAGAAAGAGCTTCGATGCGCTGAACAAGAAGAAGTTGAGAGGAAGGAGGCCCATGGACATAAGCCTGGACATCGTCAGCAAAGAGATGGCCTGAAGCCCCATGGATGGGGAAGAGAGTAGACCCCCCATACGCAAGCGCATGCATTTCGGCTACCCCTCCCTCCACGCGTACGTAATATATGGATGGCCCCTTGGTACTCGATACGAGGCTGCATGCGCTCGTGAATGCGCTCGTCGTGCCCGGTTTAAAATGTAATTTCGTGCTGAACCTAAAGCATATCTGTTTCGGATTGCTTATCTACCTTAGGCTGTCTCTCTCTCTCTCTGTGTCTTACGGACTGATCTTCTGGATATTGAACTGCATTATTACGGCTTGGTTTTGGTGTGCCATTGGTTGATGCCTTGTGCTCTAGACTCCGGCGCAATAGAAGTTACTAATTACAATTACCTGATATAGCGGTGTCATAGTATGTAAAAGGCATCAACTGATGGTCACTGATCAGTTAAAGTCACTGTTTAAATCTCATAAGGCAGAGACACCAGAAGTGAAGCACTGTTGGAGTAAGTAAGCTGAAACAGACGATCGAGTTTCAAGTTTATAGCGCTAGTTCTTTTTTTTATTTTATTTCTTATTCCGGATATTTCTATAGCGCCTCTCCATGTCTACTACTACTCAGAGGCGCTCCCGACTACAGCACTGATACTGTGTCGGAGTTTTCACACCGAAGCCCCACAGCTGTGACAATAGAGAAGAGCCACAGACTGACAATAGAGAACCGACAGAACTCAAACAATTGGGCAGCGAATTCCAAACCTCTGACCGTTCACCAAGAACCCAACAGTGTCTTGACAGGAGAATTCCTTTGCAAACCATGTAAATTCCACAGCAAAGGTCGTAAAGCATGCAGCTGTTAACTCTGGATGGGAATACGTTCGTGGGGTCTACGTCAATGCGAGAGCCCACCGGTGGTGACTTGTTCCAGATATCTCAGCATTATTTGCATAGAGGCATGGTCTTTTGATCCTAACTGCCTTTAAGATCACTTTTGCTAGAGAATCCAAAGCTTTTGTTGGGCAGTTGATATATATATATATATATACATATATATATATATATATATATATATTGTGTATTGTATAAATAAGTATAATAAACAATGTGAATATACCAATATGAATATATTGCGGAAACAAGTTACATATACTGCAGATGCTTGTCATTTAACATAATCATTTACAAGCGTTACATGTAAAACTCAACATAATATATTCAAAAACAAGAATTCGTTGTGATAAGTCTCTCTCAGTACTTATCCATCGACCCACCTATGGACCCACACCCCATCCATCCATAATACAACAATGGAATATAAATAAAACTATACGGAAGACATGCCAATACATAATGCGTGTAACTACTACATGCACTGGGTGATAAACCCAATAAAAATTACCCTGCACAGTATATTGCAATCAAATAAAATTATCCCGAAGCTCAAATAAAATTATCACGAAGACATGGCAATACATAATGCCTAGAAATAACTGCAAGGGTAATAAACTCAATAAAAATTACACTGCACAGTATAATCCAATTAAATAAAATTATCACGAATACATGGCAATACCTAATGCTTAGAAATAACTGCAAGGGTGATACACCCAATAACAATTACACTGCACAGTATAATCCAATTAAATAAAATTATCACGAAGACATGGCAATACCTAATGCCTATAAAAAACTGCAAGGGGTGACAAACCCAATAAAAATTACACTGCACTGTATAATGCAGCTCAAAATAAAATTATCCCGATATTCAAATAAAATTATCACAAAGATATGGCAATACATAATGCCTAGAAATAACTGCAAGGGGTGACAAACCCAATAAAAATGACACTTCACAGTATAATAATAATAATAATAATAATAATAATAATAATAATAATAATAATAAAATAACCCGCCCCCCCTCCCATCCACCTATCTATCCATCCATCCACCCACTAGCCATTCACTCATTCACCCACTCATTCAAGCGACCATCCACACGTCCACACACCGACCCAACCACCAAGTCACTACTCCATTCTTCCATCCCTCCATGCACCCAGCCACCATCCACCCTCCACACATTCATTCACCCATAAAGTAATTCATTCGTTTGTCCATTCATCTATTCATCCCTACATCCATCCACGCATCGATCATTCATTCACCCATTCATCATTCATTCATTCACCCACTCACACCCAACACCCCCCCTGATTTCTGTGTCTGTATATCGCATCCATATCCATCACATCCATCAATATATGCGTATATCCATTATCCATCCCTACACTCATCGACTCAGCCATTTGCCGCCCCCCTCCCCCCTCCAGGCCCTCCTCCCACCCCCCAAGTAACCCAAGACAGAAATCCCACCCAAATGCCTAAACTATGCTCAAAGATTGAAAGTGAACTGGTACTGCATCCATCCGACCACCATCCATCCTCTACCATCCATCCCCCATTCAAACGTCCATCCAACAAACAGCAAACGGTCACCCACTAGGCCATTCAGCAAGACATCCTTTCCCTCATCCATCCCTACATCCATTCATCCATCAAGTCGCAATTCATGTATTCACCATTCATCCGTCCATCCGTACACCAATTCACCCATGCCTAGAAATAACTGCAAGGGTGATACACCCAATAACAATTACAGTGTAATTTTTATTGGGTGAACTGGTGTAAGGGTGGGTGGGTGAATGATGAATACACGAATCATGACGAGATGGGTGAACGGATGAAGGGGTGGATGGGGGAACGGATGAATTGCTGAACGGTCTAGCGGATGCCGTTGCCGCTTGTTGGAAGGACGGATGAACAGAGGATGGATGAGAGGATGGGTGGTGTTCGGATGGACACAGCATCAGCTCACTTTCAACCTTTGAGCAGAGTTTAGGCACTTGGGTGGGATTTCTGTTTTGGGTCACTTGGAGGGAGGCAAATGGGTGAGTCGATGAGTGTAGAGGGGCGATAATGGATATATATACATATACATATATATATAAATATATATATGTATATATATACATATATACATATATATATAAATATATATATGTATATATATGCACATATATTGACGGATGCCTCGATGGATGATGGATGTATATACAGACAGAGAAATCAGGGGGGGTGTTGCGCGTGAGTGGGTGAATGAATGAATGATGAATGGGTGCATGAATGATAGATGCGTGGATGGATGTAGGGATGAATAGATGAATGGACAAAAGAATGAATTACTTAATCGGTGAATGAATGATGGGGGTGTGCATGGCTGGATGGAAGAACGAAGGAATGAACTTGACGGCTGGAATCGATGCATGGCCGCAAGAATGGACGATGAATGAATGTATGAACTCGTGAATGACTTCGTGGGTTGATGGATGTGTCGACAGATGGATGGGTTCTACAAAAATAATTCATACAATAATACACACAATAATAAAAACAAACAATAGAGCTGGATGGATGGGGCCTTAGGAGCCATCCACTTAGTATGTACAAGATATCCGGAATAATTGGCTCCCTCTTCGTCCCTGTAAGCATATATGTGCTATTTACACCCTCACCTGCGTAGGCAATCTTGACACAGCCCCCGAATCCTACAGAATGCTCTATAGTAATCATACTAGCTGCAGTGGGATGGACGCCGATGTCGATCGGCAGCCAGCGATGCAATTTCTGAGAGTCTATTCACCGAATTTAAAGAAGTGCGATCGCTACGATTAACAGACACGGATTAATTCAATTCGGTATGTGCGTGTCCAGGCGGATAACATCTAGGAGACATTTCGGGGAATTAAAGACCGTTTTCCCTAAGAAAACAAGGACAGTTTTGGGGACACCTGCCTTATGACGTCATACGGATGCCCGGAGAGGGAGCGTCAACTCATATATATACCCAGCTGTGGGGTGGTCTGACTGCACACAACCAATGGGAGTGAAGGCGGTGGTAATATCAGGAGGCGAACATTCGTCAATCTATTAATAAACCCACAAGTTTGGCAAAGCCGCATGCCTCACAATGCATGACAGATCTAATCCCATAAAAAACAGACATAGCCATTCTAGCAGAGACATGGCTAAAGAGGTATCGTATAGATGAAGCTCTGGGCACAACAGCATACGACTTGTTGAGGAAAGATCGGGAGAAATGGGTGGGCTGAAGGGTAGCTATCTACTGCAGGACTACACTACAGCCAACAGTGGACATCTTTAAGAAAAGCAAAAAAGCATCTTATGACAAGGTTGGACGGGGCTCTCGTGAGATGTGAGCAGAGGTGAATCGACTGCACAAAGAAGGAAGGGGATGCTCAAATACCCCAGATGGGGTCACAATCACACCGGTGCCCCAGTTTCCTGTGCATACATAAATACAAAAAGTATTCATACATAATTACATAAAGTATGCATACATGAGTGCCCATGTATAAAGTATAAGTAGCCTCCGAATAGCAAGCTTATGTGCATTTACATTAACCCTGCTCCCGCTCCCTCTCCATACGTACATACTAATGGATGGCCCCTTATCATACTTGCAAACTAGGACGGATTTAGTGCCCTCGGGTCGATGGGGTTCCCAGAGTCTAGCTACGACAGATTGGATCTCTTGTCCATGACTCAGGCGGAATTGGATGGCAGCAGCAGCAGCAGCGATTGCCTTTTGCATTCAGGATTTATATAGCTCCTGAGTTGGGGTCGAGTTCGATGTGGTGGCTCTGTCTTCTTTTCTACATGGTTGCCAACAAAAGCTGGCAATGACGGAGGGTCAGAGAAGTTATTCTTCGAAGAACAAACTCCTTGATGCGAAGCCTCCGGGCTCGTAGGCACTCCCACACGTTCCCGTGATGAAACGGTTGTGGAGGTAACAGATCTAGTGGAACCTTTATTTTCCTTCATAGACGACTGAGGATTTTGACTCCTGAAAAACTTCGTTCTGACTAACATCGGAAGAAGAATTCTTGCTACATGCTGTCCTTTTCAGGCTGGATTTTGCATTCCGGAGTTTTTCCATTGTGAAGCCCACCTAAGCCTTGCCTAATCCCTTGCTGTTTGCCACTGCTGAACTGTTTGAACCATTTACAACTGATGATCGAGTATTATTGGTCCAACCGCAGTCACCAAGGAGTCACTTGTTGCAGGAGGAGAGCTAATGCTCTGAACACTGGTCGAGTTTACAAAACTCTTCCTATCCTTGACTTCTTTCGTACCATTTGCATCAGATGCAGATATGGTTGAAGCAGGAGGGATTCCTTGTCACGCTTCAACGACTTTAGGCAGAATTGCACTGCGGCGAACTTCTCCGGAAGGGTAGGTATCAGCAGCGGCGTCTATCCCCCTAAGTCATTGGAGCAACTTCCCCTTCCCCCCTCTTCTTCCCATTCCCCTTCCTTCCCACCTAAAATGGTGGCATACACACTGACAGATCTCCCCCCTATTTTTTGGATGGAGAATTTGCTCCAAGGTTTCTATGGTGTAGACGCCCCTGGGTATCAGAGCTGTTGGGATGCTGCTGCTGCCATCTGGAGAGATGTATCTGTAATTCATCAGTAAATTAAGTATTTGTGACTGTTAAAACCAGGCACCTACGGTGATAGTCTAACCGAACTGTCGACCCAATTCCCTGTTTTCAGTGGATGTGAAACACCAGGAAGACGATGTGTTGGTCGAACCAATTGACCGGTTACGCTGTCCGTCGTCAATAAGAACTCCCGGAGGTTGTGGAGCGGGGCGTTTCTCCGATGCAGCTGGAATTTGCAACTGCAACTGGGAGGCAGTTGCCATGGCGTGCATCTGTCGCGATGGTGATGCGTTTGTGTGCTCGAAGTTGGCTGTGCATTCCCGTGCAACTTTTGTTTTGATAGCGTAGCTGTACTGCCAGAGTCTATCTGGTGTAGGTTCTGCATAGACCCCCCTAAACATTTAACAAAAACAGAGGATTTTAATTTCAGAGTCAGTTTCTCTCTTTCAGAAAGATGTATTTTAGGATTATGCTAACCCGTGGAAGGAAAACATTATTTGGATTAACAATTTGTGTCACAATTCGCCGAGATAAACACTATTAAAATGCACAAAACGAAGCAAATTCAGGCAAATTCAAAAGAAACAATCCTAGAAGACTAATCTTGAAGAGTTCTGTGTAAGCCCTAAGTTCAATGCAGTGAAGTAAATGTGAAGGAAATGTGTTCACTGTCCAGAGTTTTAGCTGTTTACATTTTTCATGTAAACATAAATATGAGATAAATTGAAACTAACAGTTACAGCATAATGTGGTTTATTCTAGATGAACTTTAAAAAGAGAAGCAAAGTGACCAATTCTTGTAGAAGACTTTGGCGATGATAAGATTTTTTTCAGGAATCAGAAGCTACTGTGGTGCCAGCCTGAGATCAAAGTTTTTTTAGATGATGCAGGCGATTTCAGCAATTGTTTACCATAAGTGAGATGCTGGGATGCATAACAGGTTTTTTTTAGAGGATGCAGGCAATGATGGCAAATGCTTACCACCAGTGAGACACTGGGATGAATCCATCGTGCCTCTTGGATTGGCAGAATTTGTTTAGCCCTGGTTTGAGGATCTTCCAGTAAACCAAATTCTGGAGTTGAGGTGAAGCCGGAGGCAGCGCAGGGTTTACGGAGGAGCGGATCGTGTCTTCGAAGTGCCAGCCGACTTAACTTCTCCCGTTGTCGGAATTCCGGGTACTTGGGTACCCGGAATTTGGTACTTAACGTTCGCCGTTTTATTAACGATCAAGATCTTCTTAGGACCAGCGGAATGCGATGCATACGAAGACGAGAGACTCCAGTTGGAGCTGGCTAAGTTCCTCCATTGTGGCATTGACTGAAGCCGTGGACATCAGCATACCAGGGCAGTTAGTGCCAGCTTCCATAGGAGTCTGGATCCTCCCACGGCCATAATTTGGACCGGATTGGGACATGGCTCTGGTCTCCTTGAAGGCAAAACTTCTGGGTCATTGGCTTCAGAATCTGACTGTGAAGTCTGGATCGGACTGTCGAAACTTGACCTTGAGCAGTACCCATCATCCTTCTCGGACTTTCACTAGCCATGGATGATGGAAAATGACAGAACTTCTATAGTAATTCAACAAAGCCATATCAAAACAAATAAATTGTGATAAAAACTCAGAGACTGGCAAATAAAAAGACTGTGACCTGTGCAAGAAATGCAGTAACCTTCATTTGGCATTTCAAGGGTACTATATAAATTAGCGTTTGTTCACAATAAATCATCTCAAATGCTCAACTGGGTTCATTTTACATGTAGACGAGATTAACGAGATATGTTAGATGCATTCATAAATTTATCTCACAAGTAACTTCGAATACACGTCACAGTGCAGCAGCCAAACATAATTCCTGTGTAGAGATTTTCGATCGTTATGCGATGAAGAAGGGATAAAGCATAGATGGAGAGAATACACGGAGGAGTTGTATAGGGAAGACAAACGAGTCAAAAAAGAACAAATTGACGTAACAGAGTATGAAAAGGAACCGGAGGTCATGGAAGCGGAGGTAGAATGGGCAATCAGACAACTCAAGGACAATAAGGCACCCGGTCAAGATGGGATACCTATAGAACTGATAAAAGCAGGGGATGATGCGATGATAAAAACAATAACAAAATTGTGCAATCAAATATGGGCAACTGGAGAATGGCCGGAGGACTGGAAGAAGTCGATCTTTATACCTATATTCAAGAAAGGAGATGCGAGGGAGTGTGAAAATTATAGGACGATAGCAATGATATCACACACTAGTAAAATATTACTGAAAATAATTCACAAAAGAATGGAAGGCACAATTGAAAGAGAACTTCCGGTGAACCAGGCAGGGTTTAGGAAATCTCGTGGAACTCGAGACCATATAGCCAACATGAGGTGGATAATGGAGAGACAAAGGGAGTATGGACAGGAGGTTCACATCTGTTTCATTGACTATAGCAAGGCATTCGACTGCATTAACCATGATTTAATGTGGAAAACCCTGCTTGAAATGGGAATTCCGAAACACCTGATAATGTTACTAAAGGGTTTATATGAAGACCAGATAGCGGTGATAAGAACAGAATACGGAGACACTGACAATTTCAGAATCAAGAAAGGAGTGAGGCAGGGATGCATCTTGTCTCCATTCCTGTTTAATCTATATGCTGAAAGAATAATGAGAAAGGCAGAACTGGAGGGGGCAATTGAGGGAGTAAAAATTGCTGGAAAGACACTGAATAACCTTAGATACGCGGATGACACAACATTAATGGCAAAAAGAAAAGAGGATCTGGCAGAACTGATAAGAAGGGTCAGGAGAGAAAGTGAAAAAGCTGGTTTATACTTCAACATAAAGAAGACAAAGGTCATGACAACAGCAGATTGGGATAGTTTTGAGATAGACGGAGAGGAAATAGAGGTGGTAGAAAGCTTCACATTCCTAGGATCACTGGTTGGAAAGGAGGGAAAGTGTGATCCAGAAATAAAACGAAGGATTGCTATAGGGAAAGCTGCAATGACCGGACTGGAAAAGATATGGAAAGACAAACATGTGAGCATAGAAACCAAAAAAAGGCTCGTGAGAGCACTAATCTTTCCTACGGTACTGTACGGTTGCGAGACGTGGACAATGACAAAGAACATGGAAAATAAGGTTAACGCTTGTGAAATGTGGATATGGAGGAAGATGCTGAGAATATCTTGGACTGAGAAAAGAACGAACGAATCAATACGAGAGGAGATTGGAGTTGAGAATGAAGAGTCGTTAAAACAAACTGCGACAAGAATGAAGCTAAGGTTCTTTGGACATGTTATGCGATCTGATGGTCTGGAGAAGGAAATGATGCTGGCGTGCGGTGAGGGGAGGAGAAGACTGGGTCGCCCAAGGAGGAGATGGATGGATGAGATACAAGATGTAACTGGCATGAATTTGGCGGAATTGAGAGACTTGTCATCGAATAGGAGACGGTGGAGTGTGTTCACCAGGACGATCGCTAGAGCTCCACGAGCTGACAGCACAAGGTGACAAGGTGACAAGGTGATTATTCTACACTTAGCTATGTCATACATGGCCTACATCTGTCAAGCTTTATCCACATCACATGCACATATCTCATTCCAGTGTTTGATTTTGGGGTGCAGAGTCATATGACACAATCACCAGTCGGATAAAAATAAATCCATTTTCTAAGTTCAGCATATTCAGTATACAAGACCTCAGGAAATCTTACTCAACGCATGTTTTGTACACAACATGAATATCAGCTTTCACAGATAAAATTATGTTTAAATACATTGCTTCTATTGCTATTCAAATGTATTATTTTAATTTAATTGCTATTTAAATGTATTATTTTAATTTAATTGCTATTTGAATGTATTATTTTAATTTATTGCGAATGTCTTCCTACCTGAGCCAGACACCGAGATCCATCTTCTCCTGTCCGAGTCCTTCAATCATCGCGTGCAGTTTGAGAGCAGTGTCTCATAGTGAAGCCTCTTCTCGTTTCAAGCGGCTTATTTCAAACTCAAGCTCACCTTTGGTGACCTCCGATCCAGCCAGAGCTTCCGCTAAACAAGTTGAGGTAGCATGATATAACTCACAAGTTGGCTACAGGGTGCAGGTGGAGCAGAAACTTCGAACCAAATTTCTGCCCTGGCAGGGATTTGAACCCCCCGACTTCTTGATTGACAGTCCAGCACGTTAAACACTACATAAAGAATTTCCAACTCATGGGCAAAATCTACAACTTTCACTAAACTATGATTTCAATATCTTTTAAAGTGTCCATTCTGTTCAGCCGAGATATTTAGTATAAGCTTCAGAACGAAGCCTTCGTTTAGTTCAGCCGAGAAGCCAACTATGAGCTTCTGGAATGAATGCCTAGATGTTAGCTACAAAACTCCATAATAAAAGTACTTTCCACACAGCTGAGATTTTAGCTATTCTAAAAGCACTATTCACCAGGATTTGAACTACAAGGTTCCACAATGAAAGGGTAGTTCTGATCGCCCTAGACTTCAACTGCACGAGTTTCCACAATGAAAGTCTTGAATTCCATCCCCTACATCAGAGCACTGTTTACACAAAACATCTGCAGAATTATAATTGTATTTTAAAATTTATATAGCGCTGCCTAAAGAGCAAAACTAATCCGTGCTAGCTTATATGATGTCAAATATGATGAAGAACTGGAATTACATCAGTTAGCAAAAATCAGAAACCTACCGTCTTTGGCACGGCGCTCCTTCCCTTAACAGTATCATCCTTCTCATCTTCCAACTTCCTCGGAGATCTGAGTTCGTCCACGTGCAGTCGCTGGATGTCTATGTTCAGGCCGTCGATCTGCTCGATCATGTTATGTCTCGCTCGCTCGAGCAGCTGTTTCACAAAGCACAGGAGATCAAGCGAGTGCTTCAGTCGATCGAGATTGTGCTGGGTGTCCCTACTCAATCTTGGACTACAATATATCAATAAGTAAGTAAGTAAGTATATCCTTTACAGCACCATGAAACAATCAATCAATCAATCAATCAATCAATATTTGCATATTAAAAAGACATAGGCTGCCACGGATGCAACTTGTTTACATACAAAGGTAAAGTAATCATTGCTAATCAAATATTAAGTGTTCTTAT
Source organism: Allolobophora icterica (assembly GCA_963556255.1). Classification (NCBI taxonomy): domain Eukaryota; kingdom Metazoa; phylum Annelida; class Clitellata; order Crassiclitellata; family Lumbricidae; genus Allolobophora; species Allolobophora icterica. The sequence goes on along the minus strand of OY744604.1, from coordinate 84,231,834 downwards.
AAAGAACATGTGAACAGCAGAAGCAAAACTAACTTCAAAAGCTGTTAGATTGATCGCTATTATTCTTTTGCTACTACAGCTACTATACAGCCCTGATTTTGATAAGAAAGTAGTGTTAAGCAGTAGTGTTGCTTAACTTTAGCAACTGAACACGCAGAAATTGTCTGTCATAAATCAGATTTTGAGTGTAACCCATCTTTCCATAACTGGGGGCATGGCAGCCTTGTAACATGGAGACATGGATTCAAGCCTCCCCTGATACAGTAACTGTATATGGACCTTGAGCAAGTCCTTCACTCGCAACTGCTCAGCGTTATCAACTGATGGCCTCTGATTCTCTCTCAACTCCATGCCTCTGGAACAATCTCCACCATGAGTTCTGAGTTAGCGGGACTTTCGTCCCTTCTCGGTATCTGTTTGCCTCCCTTAACAGTTTACGTGTTTAGTGTTTACAATATGCGTTGGCTCATTATCACTATTTAACCAATTTGCGATTTATTCTGTATTGCCTTTGTTAACTGCGTTATGGGAGCAATAAAAGATTTGATTTGATTTGATTCTCGGTTCCTCCATAATCATTGCAACCCATCCTCCATCATCATCCTCATGCTCCTCTATCTATCACCCCCTCCCCGGGCTTTCCACTCAAAACTGAAGTCTCACCTTTTCAAGAACTCCTACCATGACTCATCTGATCCTCCGCCTTCCAATTCTTCTCACCCTAAACGACACCAGTCTTAACAGCTGCTCTGCCTCCTCCCTTGATATGGACCCCTGGTAACCGGACTCAGACCTCCTTTGGATTACTCCCCTCTGATTTGACACAGCGCTCATGAATAGGTTGCGCCCTGGACTTGGCCTTTGAGTGGTGCTTTAGAAGTTTGGAGATCATGATTATGGTTACGCTTCTTAGTCATTAGATAGTGGCGCTTAATAAATTCATAACAAAAACAGTAAAATCAACTGATAGCTAGAGTCGTAGATTACTTACAGGAAGTCCTTCTCTTCTTTCAGACTTCTCAACAATTCTCCACGTGTCTTCTCTCGCCCTCAGCATCATCAACGTGTTTCTTAATTGACAAGTTCTGGTCTGAGCTGCTGCCAAATGTGACCTCAGATCGTTGACTCACAGTCGGTATGTTTGGAACGCATCCTGAATGGCGGTGAAAGTGTTATCGATAAAGGATTGAGAATGCGACCTTCCACGGCTTGCTGATCTAGATGCAGAACGGTCGCGGCGTGAAGACTTTGAAGTGGAGCATCTTGTTTTGAGTGTACTTGCATGTCCTTCCTCGACAGTAAAATCCTCCATCTGGTCGCAGTGGTCATCCACTTTCTCTGCGATTCTTCTCAGGCCTTCCAGCATCGACTTGGTTTGTTCAAGCCGGTTCTGCCTTGTCGCTTCACCGTCCATATCGTCCCGGTTGGTGGCCTCTCTGCCCGCTCTCTGAAGTCGGTCCTTGCCTCTGTGACAATCAATGTTATTTCTACCTTGATTTCATCTCCTCAGCATGAGAGTCAAATCTTGCCTGCAGTTCAAGCAGCTCCTTATTCTTCTCGGCTCGCTCACGTTCCAGCAAACCCTGATAAGATAGAAATTCAATACTGGTCAATTTGATAACTAAGGTCTTATAAGATTCAGTTTCTTCTCAAAAGATAAACACCCAGTGAAGTGCTAAGAGAAACTGAAATTTAAGTATATATGAAGTCAATGTTTTTGTGGAGGACACAATCTCTCGGACTGGCATTAGTCACCATCATAGATACGAATAGCTAACTCAGTGACTGATCTGACTCACCTACTTGCGATTCTGGTCAAAACCTATCACGCTTACCCCTTCTCCCTGTATATTCCACACAAAACATGACTGAACTGGATTTGATTGATGAAGTCAAGATAAGGATATGACAATCACAAGGCATAATGAATTAATAAAGCTGGGACTGATGTAAGAAAGATAGATTACCAGTGGTAGCACAGTTGGCTACCCTCCTCAGTGTATGGGATTGAAATCCCGCCGCTTGACATGACATTAATTAGCAAGTTATGTCCGGCCCATAAGTAAAGGTTGCCTATTGATAGTTTTGTTCATTCTTGGTCATTATATAGTGGCGCTTAGTAAATGTGTAACAGTAATAATATTATGAATCCTAAATCGTAACCGTAAATTCCAAATTTCTAAAGTGTTACTCAAAAGCTGGTCATGAGTGCTGCATTGAGCCAGAGGGGTTGTCCAGAGATACCAAGACTGGCACATTTACTCACTCACCCACTAAATTGCTCATTCACACACACACACGCGCGCAGACTCACTCACTCATTTACTCATTCTGATCATTTTATATAATCTGAAGCTTCAGAGTGAATCTGTTCATCTCAGTATTTTGTGTTTCAGAATTCCATGTGACCTACCTCTTCCTTCCACTCTGCTTCCCTCTTCTTGTAGTTGTCCCGAGCTTGGGTGAGTTCGACGACTGCCTCCTGCAGTGACTGAACTTCGACGACTGCCTCCTGCAGTGACTGAACTTCGACGACTGCCTCCTGCAGCGACTGAACTTCGACGACTGCCTCCTGCAGTGACTGAACTTCGACGACTGCCTCCTGCAGTGACTGAACTTCGACGACTGCCTCCTGCAGTGACTGAACTTCGATGACTGCCGCCTGCAGTGACTGGCTTGCCTTGGTGGCTGTGTCCAACTGTTCAAGCAACCAGCCGAGCATGTACTCCAGCTGAACTCGCCTTAAATTAAACAATATTGTTGTAATTTAATCATAATTATAACAGATTGGGACCTTGAGCAAGTTCCTCGCTCACAATTGCTCAACGCCATCGACTGATGCTTGGTTATTGGATAGTAGGGTGGAGTGAAAAAAATAAAAATTTTCAAAAACGATTTTTCACAACTTTTGGCATAGTTAGTTTTCGTGCAAAATATATTTGTAAAATTCGTTCGGGAAGATGTGCCCCAACGAGCTTTAAAATTTTAAAATTTAAAAAAAATGTCAAATTTATGAAAATTTCAAAAAATTTTAAAATTGCACACACTAATTGTAATAGTGTTTAGGCATTTAATTACGACATATTTAATGACCATGCAAGCGAAAAAAAATTTTAATCTGCCTTCTAAGATGTGCTCCAACGAGTTTTAAATTTGACATTTTTCACAAATTTGCCAAATTTTGTAACAATTGCATAAACTTTAAAAAAATTAGAAACTCTTACTGTCATAGTGTTTAAGCATTTAATTATAATAGATTTAATGACCATGCAAAATAAAATTAATAAATGATTGTATGTTAGCAATATTAAGTAAACAATAAACAATAAACAACCCCAACAGGCTATACCTGTTAATCACTGAAAAGTGAGTCATTACTTATTTTATTCCATTGATTTAACTCGATTGAAATTCTGCTTTTGTATTAAAACAAGGCATTAGTTCCCGTGATTCCAATCTGGCAAGGATAAAATCATAAAACCACGTCTAGATGTTTGCCCAACCACAGTAGGCCAAACAGATGCCTCAGTAACAAGTTTTACAAAGCGCTCAACCGATAGTGTGTGGCATGGAAATTCTGGGAAATCATAAACAGCTAATCAAAATACCTTGATTTAAAGGAATGCCATAAACAGCTATTCAAACATACCTTGATTTCAAGGTATGATATAAAGTCCTACTCAAAATACCTTGATCTCAAGGTATGACAAAAAACTAATCAAAATACCTCAATTTAAAGGTATTACAGAGAGAGCTAATCTCAGTGAGACAAATATAACATTAGCACGCTGCAAAATTACATACATAAACAACAATTGAAAATACTGAGTTACCTTTGCCCGAAGCGTCTGGATGAATGCAGCATTCCACTTCTGCTCATCCTGGTAGCCGCAGATCTCTCGCCGGAACGACCTGTGCTCCTCCTCCAGTCTGCTCCTCAGCTCAAGATTCTGCTGTTGAAGCACATTCTGGATTTCTCCATCCTCGCCCAATGAATCGGATTGCTCCAGACCAGAATCCAGCCTTCAATAAATCATTACATTTCTTTTGCATTAGCAACACACAACATACTAAGAGTCACAGTAGCCCACATCCACACATTGTATCTGGCAGTCCGTACAGTGCCTTTTATGTGACCATTACTATCCAACTCATCATTATCATCTGTGGCAAGCTCCTCTCTCGATCATAGCCACTTCCATGAAATGCAGCCGGCTCTCTCCATTCTACAGGCCGTGTGCAACCTGAAGTTCAGTGGGATGAGGTTATCCAAAATTTTATCCAACTGATGCTGTAATTTTTAAAAGCACACCTGTGAAAGGTGCAGCATCATACCTGCAAAGTGTTGGCCAATGACTTTGAATCCTTGACATAAAGGTCAACATAGGAAAACACTTTGGGTAGGCACTCGACTCATCACATGCACCACCTGATGAAGAAAAGTGCACAAGAATAAGTGCATTAGACAGAGAAAAGGGGATTGCAATTTAGAATAGGAATAGTAGTAATCATCATCAGCATAACCACTACCACTACCATTACCACCACCGACATCATCATTATCACCATTACTACTACCACCACCATTACCACCATCATCACCATTACCACCACCATCCACATCACCATTACAACCTCCGTCACCATTACCACCACCACCATATTCATCATCATTGTCGTCATCATTATCATCATCGTCATCATCATCATCATCACTAGTCTTTAATGCATTTCAACAGTAAAAATTCCAAAGGAACGTGATCATCCTTATCATCATCAAATGAACGCTACATCATAACAATTTACAAGCCAACATATTGTCATCACTGACAGAAATAAAAATACATCATCATCACTCTCATTGTGATACCACAGGATCATCAACATAATCATCCTTAGTCTTCACATCTGCAGACTGCTTATTTAAAACTCACCTGTCTCACAGTTGCGGCCCGTAAAGCCGGGCAAGAGGTAACACATAGCGCCGATGTAAGCACCTGGATTCAGTTCACAAGTGTTGGCACAATGTCCCTCAATGAGGTACTGCAGTGCCAGGATCTGAATAGTCTTCTCAATGCAATCACTTGTGATGAATCGCAAAACATCCTGTGCCTTCTGACTTTCCCTAACACATTCACAAGAAAGAACTACCGGTAATAAGAAACTAGGAAATTGACCTCTAGCAATATATCAAATCTGCTATTTTGTGCTATTTCTATGTGAGCTGAGAGACACTTCCATGTAGCAGAATCCCAGCTCCATTGGATAGCACCAATAGAAGTGCACAACCATTTAAGAATTCATTTACCTTTTTCTATAGCACCAGCTTCTAATGCAACATATGATATATAAAACCCTAGACAACCCAACTGAAAATTACTCACTCCTCATTTATCTCTGATACACATATCTCAGATTCAGTGCTTGCACATTAATGGATGGGTCAGAGGTAACTTTGATACTACTGTGAAGCTTTTTCAGTTAAAAACTAGCACACAAAGAAACTGGAAATTTGTCTAAACTAATTATGTTTCACCTAGGTCAAGACAGAAGCCTAATATTCCTGCATATACATGTCATAATCTTAAGAATTCTGCTGGTAATAGATGATATATGACAAGCGTTGCAGCATCTTAGAAATATTTACAGTAAGTGCAAAATTTCATGTGTCCACCAATGAGGTAGTAGACAAATGTGTCTGCTAACTAACGTTACTCTACCTCATCACCTTGCCAATAAATAATTTCTTGCTGGGTAGAATCATAAATGTTTCTATTATACTTACGTTAAAATGATCTATTTGATACAAATTTCTTTTGTAATGAACTGGAAGGGTTCTTGCAAAAGTCGAGCATTTGATTAAAGAGTTTTGTATGTCCAATAATATTTCAATTCAAACTGTTCAGCAAAAAGGGTGAATTCTTACCTTCTCCATTTGACGCTGAGAAGTAAACGATCAAATTGTTGAGCACTGCGATCTGCCCAAACGCTTCTTTATTCTTCAATTCACGAAGTGCGAACAGATTTTCTCGGAACTCCTGTTCCTTTCTTAACTGCTCAAACAGAAAGTCAACTTTTTGGTTTCCCCTCTATGCCATTTCACTCTGAGTCACCGTAGATTGCGGCGGTTCTTCTGTTGACAAAGCGGTCAGCTGTCAGTTCCTCGACTAGACCTTGTAACATTCCAGACTTGGCCTTCTCAGGCAGAAGCCCAGGTGGAACATTTTGCAGCTGTTTCATTTCACCTCAAAGCAGTTACTAATTTTTTTCCTGCTTAAGTTCAAGTGAAATAAATTCCTTAAGCTTAGTTGCAAGCATTTCTTCTTTATTTTATAATCTTCAAGCTTATTTGAAAGACTTCATAGTGTTTAAACTCAGATGGAAGGCTTTTCTGGTCAATTTTTATAACTCGTAAAGTTCTGCTGAAAGAATTACTCCCTTTCTTTGCAGTCCTTAAAATCAGCTACCAGCATTTTTTCATCTGCTCCGATTCTCGTAAGATCAGGAGAAAGATTTTCTAGTCTGCCTCTGCTTTTATTAAGCTCACTATAAAGTCTTTCTTCACTAGCCTGCTTAAATTCTACCATAAGAATTTCTTCATTTATTTTGCTTTCCTTGAGATCAGCTGCAAACATTTAAACATTTCTTCTTTCACTTTGAACTCTGTTAAGTCAGGTGAAAGAATTTACTCATTTTGCTCTTTTCAAGAAAAGCTTTTAACTCCAATAGCCGCAGCAGCAAGTCTTGTCTCATTTGCTTTGCATTCTTGAAGTTCAGCAGATAACTATTCTATTTTTTAATTTTTTTTATTTATTTAGCAATTCCTCCATAGTTTAATACTTCTTGACGTCAGTTGACATCAGTTCTTCATTAGCTTAAGTTCACTCGACAGCAATTTTTCAATTGCTCTGCATTGTCTAAGTTCAGCTGAAAGTCTTTCTTCATCCTCAATCAGCTGTTTCAAATTCAATGAAGTGTCTTTTTCTACAATCACTGCAAGTATCACTGCAAGTTAACTATCTTGCATAAATACTTCACTACTGGTTATCAATTGTTTCTCGTCTTCCATAATCTTGGCTCTGGTCTTCATGAACCCAGCCATAAATGTACCCTGATTGACTTTAGACTCAAACAAAGCTTGTCTCATTAGCTTTGCTCACCTCAAATTCAATAAGTAGAGCATCCTTGCTCATCTGCATTTATTTCATTTCAATTGAAACCAATAACAGACTGGTCCAACTGTTTTCTTCATCAACAGCCAATCCACTGCGTTTGGTTTCTGGCGCCCGTATCTCCATCAGTTTACTGCTTTCAAATTCAGCCGCCAAACTTTTGCAGTTTCCTGCTTAATTTTTTATTTTTTATCCTCCAAAATCAACCTCAGACTTGCCAGGTACTGCTGAAACTCATCCGCCAAAGCTTCAACTTCATGCTTGATTGTTGCAATGGTGAAGAGAGTTCGGCTGCATTGGCTTTGCTTTCTTCCAGTTCATTGCTGCCTGTCATCTGGAAAGCAATATTCCATTCATAAGAGACTGGCTCACACCAGAAGACAATGTGCTGTTGATTACTTTCCTTTGCTGAAAATCTTCTGCAATTCCTCGTCTCTGGTGTGGCTTTGCTGCAGTTCTGAAGTCAAAGGTATACCGTTGACTCTAAGCTGTGGAATTGCAAACTCTTCTCCAATTCCTCGTGTCTGGCGTGGCGTTCCTGTAGTTCTGAAGTCAGAGGTTTACCACTGGGTCTAAGCTGGGTGCAAGTTCTTCTAACAAATTCTCTTCTCTTTCTCTTGCCAGCATCAGTTCATGACAAATGGCCTTGAATCTGTCATCTGAGTTCTTTAGCTCATCAGATGAGCACTCCTCCTTTGATCGAAGCTTTTAAAGCGCCTTAGACAGCAGTTCCATGTTATTTCTGGCATGGAAGTATGCAGATGATGTCTGGTCCTGCACTGTAATTGAGACCATCATAGCCGTCAGCTGCACCGGTTCTAGTGACTGCGACCGAACAGTTTCCTTTGGTGAACTGACCTCCTTGGATCTTGTGCGCGGCTGATCTCGAAGCAATTTCAGTTCTGCAGATTGGTCCTTGTCTCTTGATAAGTGCCAGTTCTGCTTATTTCAACTAAACCTCCATTCTGAGGTGCTGCAGATCTTGCCACCTCCTGTCCTTTGAACTCATTGAGCTCGTTAGACAATGTATCAGCCAGTGCTTAGAATGAATGCAACTCATTACATCTCATATCTAACTCACTGGACTGCAGCTTAGTCCTACCATTCACCACCTCCCAATTCCTTGGTCAACAATTTATTCTTTTTTTTCTTTCAGCTCATAAACTGAGCTTTCAGTCTTCTCTCTCAGGTTCCACATTTCGTTCAGCTGGACTTCTTCCGGCTTCTATCAAAATGGCAAAACTGTTCTGCAAAACCATCAATGACTGAGATCATCTGGTTCCAAAGTGCTTCTTTAGTTCCTCAGCCTGTAAATTCACTATAGTCTTGTACTATTTAATTTCGCTTTTCTGTGACTCAACATCCTTGGTTCCTCTGACAATGATTTCAGTTTACTGTCTGATTCAGCTAGCTTCAAATAAAGTGTGTTGAATGCATCCTCTGTATGCACTCCTTCCATGAAGATATCCACAGAAGAACTTAGAATTAGATTTGCGAACGTTCCGATCCTTGAAGAATATTTCTTCAATCATCACAAACGGTTTCTTCTTGTAATCACCAGAAACTAGTTGTCTTAACTTACTTTCTGGTGCAGAATTAATAATATCCACGCAATACTCAGCCCCAAACAGTAGTGTTTGAGCAACATCATTCTCTTCATCAACTTGAACATCACTTAGCTTCTTCCACGCTCAAAGAATCTTTGTCCCCCATCGAGAACGTTATCTTTGAAGTGTTATTACTGGTCTTTGTGTAATCATTCTTTTCATAATTTTTACTTCTTTTGACCGTAATCTTGGGGTCTGTGTGCCATAATTAATCCATAGGTTTCACGGAAGCTTTGTGCAGTTTCATTTTCTGACGACTGGGATTGGACATGAAAGCAAGTCATTCACTCAGGTTCTGAGATGCTAGGCGGCCATGTGTTGCAAAGTCTCTGCTATCGATAGGTAGTGACTACAATTACCCAGATGAACCAGAAACTCGTGTCGCTTTTTGATTCCTTAATGTGACGTTATCGTGTCCTGCCTTTAAGTTTTTGTGTTCCCGGTCACGTATCGTGACCACAATTGCTCAGATTCCTGAACATAGACGTTATTGTGTGCTGCCTGTCGGTGAGGTTGGACAAATCCGTGACGTAAAAGAACTGATCAGTTGATAAGTTGAATGCAGTGATCCATTCCTGCATGACGATGGACGTGGCGATTATTAGGCTACAGCTTCTGTTACTGCTGTAAGTGTGGACTGTGCGGTTGTAGACGAGATGTGTGCTTCGGGGCAGGAATGGCTGGGTCTGTGCAGATTGGATGAGATGCAGATGGTGTCGTTAGATGATGATGTCCTCACTGAAGCTGATGGTCATTACAGTGCAGTCGCTCGCCGACAAGTTGGTGAGGGCGTCGGTCGGAGCTGAATAATAATAATAACATTTGCGTTTATTGACAATCTCACTGACAAACTGCAGTAGGTTACATTGAAACAATTGAAACATGAAAGTACAAATATCAAGATCTTAATTAACACACATGTTGTCAAGGATATCCATGCGTCTGTGTAAGCCCTGTGCTTCTATTTGTATCCTACGAAGGACCTTGGAATGAAAAAAATAAGTGAAAAGTGAAAACAGAAAAACAACTGAGCTTCTCAACTGGTGAAAAACAATGGCAGATATTTATTTCAGCTTATTGCCGCTGCAAGAAGAAGCGCTCAGTTGGCTAAAGATTCAACTTTAATCCATTAACGTTGATCACAGGGTTATGTGAGGTTCTATATGGTGCTATATAAATAGTATAATTAATGTTCTGTGCTTTTCTTTCCAGTCTCAGCATCATTGATTCATGCTTGGTCATTAATGAAAGCGTAAAATAAGTGAGTTAGACACGTATCCAATACATGACAATCTACCTCTTGACAGTGTACAGTTCAAGGTCAGCTGGCTGAAACCAAGACTGATGTTTACGGGTGACTGCAGAGGCTTCTGCCTCTCTCAATCTGAGTCTAGATGAAGGGTCATCCATAAATTACCTGTGACCTACTTTGAAAATGACCTACTTTACCCCCTCTCTCCTACTGTCTCTCTCTGTCCCTGCCAGTGAAGTTTAGAAAGTCAGCGTAAGGGTGGATCAAGGAGTGGCACTCTCGTGCCTCCCTGCATCCCAGTATCAGAGGGAAATGCATAGAACAACAAAGTAGGTATGTAAGCGTGGATCAAGGGATCTGGCATGCGTTCCTGCATCTGAGTATAGGAAGCCAATTTTCTTAGCCTTGGCATATAAGGATGGGTGGCCAGTCCTCTCCTTTGAATTCTGATCTTCCCACCAACAGCGTAGGGTCAGTATTCCCATTATAGCTTAGTTGACTACAGGCACATATGAAGCAGAAATCTCAAAACAGATCACTATACTGGTGGGGATTTAAGTCCTTGACCTTTCAGTTAACATCCCAGCAAGCAAGCTATTACACTATCATGCAGCTCTATAAAACACACAATTGAAATGTCAACTATTAGTCTGCAACATCTACAGAACTGAAGTCATGCAACTGATCAATAATGTTTACAAAAGCACACAGAGAATTAGTTTACAGGTCCTAAGTTGCCAACATGAATTCAATCCAGTTGATAGTGAAATCATAATTATTTATACAGCACTGCTATCTAGTAACCAAGTATCAATCAATGGTGCTGAGCAACTGTCAGTGAAGGACTTGCTCAGAGTCCCCACACAGTAACGATCTCAAGACAGGAGGCTCGAACCCTGTACCCCCTGTGTCACAATGTGAGTGCTCTAGCCAATCGGCTACTGTGGCCTACACAACAGACATTGTGAGTAAATAGTTCAGCATTTGAAATTCAATTATGTTAAGGACAACTTTCATTTAACATGAGGCAGCATTTGAATGGATTACATTTGATTTTACGTTGAGCAAATAAGGCAACAGTACCCGAATTAGTAAGTTGATTCGTCCATGGAAGACGAAATCTGTTGCTAAAAGTGTGATATAGTGAGGGGGGGGTTCCATCGTTTTCAGATTGGTAATGCATTAGCCTTTCACTCCAGAGTATTGGGTTCAAAATACAGCACATCATGTAAAATTGACAGTTAAAGGGCACATAAAGCTTATCAGTTTGATTACTGGTACTGTTTAACTACGCCACTGCCCTTCCTGGTTGGCACCAGTCCAGTGACTAAATAAATGAGGAGGGCGACACCACTCATCTTCACTACCACACGGCCATGTTAAACAGAAACAGCCTACCTTTCATTTCTTCCCGGCTGGATTTTCATTCGACATCAGGCGACTGCTTGAGCCAACAGCCGCAACAGAAGCAGCGCAGGCAGTGCTCCAGGACACTGCGTTTTCGTTTCTGTGGTGGAATGGGTTGTTCCTGTGGCTGGGGGGCCGCCTGTGGTTCTCGGGATTTGATGTGTTGTGTATCGTTCTCCTTCTCCACCTGTGGTTCTCGTGGTTCGATTAAATGTATTTCGTTCTCCTTTCCCCATGACAACCGAGTTCCGGTCCTGAATATTGATTCCTCGCTTGTCTTGTCAACTGGATGACGGGGTGAGAGTAAAACTGTCTCATCATCTGTGAGGTCCATGTCCTCGCGATAGGACAGGTCCATGGTGGCGACAGATCTTCTAATAAAAGGGATGTCGCTGTCAGATAGACTTATCATTCTCATCTCCTGCACCTTTCTCATCGCGTGTCGCATTTCTCCACGAGACAGATCTGTCACAGCTAACGATCTCTTCACATATGGAATATCGCTGGCAGATGCACTGAACTCACGTATGTCATGTGTCTCCTCACTTGTATCGGTCATGTCTTTGTGACAGGAGAGGTCCATGATAGCGTCAAAGCGCCTGAGCGAGTGCGGTGTGTCACAAGGCAGATCTGTAAAAGCTAAGGGTCTCTTGACGGATGGAATGTTGCTGGCAGATAGACTTATCTCACGCATCTCCTGTGTGTCTCTCTCCAGATGTGGCGTTTCATCGCGAGACAGATTTGTCTTGGCCAAAGATCGCTTCACACATGAAACGTCGCTTGCAGATAGACTTATCTCACGCATCTCCTGTGTCTCTCTCTCCAGATGTGGCGTTTCATCGCAAGACAGATTTGTCTTGGCCAAAGATCGCTTCACACATGAAACGTCGCTTGCAGATAGACTTATCTCACGCATCTCGTGCGTCTCTTTCTCCAGATGTGGTGTTTCAACACAGGACAGGTCTTCCACAGCAGTGTATCTTCTCAGGACCTGGTTCCAGTCTGCAGATGGCCTCACTATCACCTGATCTTCAAACAGCTTCCACTGCAAACGAACACCAGCACCTTTTGTATCATCCTCGTCAATTGCTTCGTTAGTTGCTGCAGCGTCATAAACAGCCGGGTAAGCTTGGTCAGCTGCAGGACCTATCTCAGCATCAGTTGACAATACAAGGATGTCTGGAGTCTCATTTCTTGGCAGTTCAGGAATCCTGTCAGGATCCAGGGTCAGGAGATCAGTGTGGGCCAGGCTTGCTTTCAGGGATACCTTGAGAATAGACCGTGGTGTAGACTCCCCTGATGGAAGTTGGTCTGAAACAGCAGTTTCATCGTGACCTGCAGAGGGGGACCTTGCAGAAACACTCCCCTCAAGAGACGGTACAACTCTACGGCTCCTTTTCCAGAAACAACACCCGGGAGAGCTGCGCGCGGCATCTTGGGGCTTAATCTCAACAGACTCCTTACTCGAGTTCGCCTCGACCCGCTTTTTCGGTCGGCGAAATAACTTTCTAAACATGTGAGAAATAGCTACCGAGAGTCCGAACAAAGTTATTCCAACCCGACGGGATGGCACAGTCAAAGGCCGGTAATCCGGTAAAATCCAAAGAACGATCGATAAAATCAAGACAACTCTCTACAGAAACTACAGGCTAAACTATTAGGGCCTAATTAACACGTAGAATCTGTCTAGAAAGTTTTTAAATGACTTTCCAATAACTCTCGAAAATCTCAATCTACCATACACGCCGATCAACGAAATCGCAAGGATGAACATCGAATGTTTCGATGTCGCTATGGTAATAGGCCAATATTACGTAATCAACAATATAAGTCACAGGCACCAGGAAATGACGTTTTTAAAGGACTGCAAACATTTGCTATTATAAACCTTATAGAATTTTAATCAATTGGAATTGGTGTAGTGATTGTAATAATATTTACCTGGTGATGATGGTGATGACAACGACGATGAGCTGAATCGAAGTAATGATTACGTGGTAAATTGTTTGCGCCTCGAAATGAATTCCGGAATTTGGCCTTGCTAAGAACACAACAAGAAGACTGATACTGATAGGCCTTTAACAGTGGCACCAGACTGCAACAGTATTATTATTAATATTATCATTGGTATTAAAAATAGAGTAGTAGTAATAGTAGTAGTAGTATGCCTAGTAGCGGTGGTAATAGTAGTAGCAGCTGTATCGTGAACGTCGTCTTAATCCAGACTCCGAATTTCCATTGGGTCAACATTCTCCAAAAAGTTGTAGCCCCCCGCAAACGTTCTACCGCTCCTCTGATTCAGAATTTTCGGTTTTGCGCCTAATAAATGCTTTATTTAAATAAACAAACAAATAATTAAATTTACAAAAGTTATGACTGATCCAGCGATGTCTTATTAGATCTGCTGTATCACCCGCCCTAGCGCTGTTAAGTATAGTTCAGATAGGCGCTACAGAATTAATAATGAAATTATGAAGCATTTCTCGCATTTGTAAACAATAGTAAAAGTTTGATAGGCATTTATGCAAGGCTCAGCTAAATCTTCGGATATTACTATTTTTGGTAATTGAGGCTTTTAGCGTCCCCTATTTTTTTTTTTTTTTTTTCCGCTATTTAAAGTTTTAAGCATATGTAAACCAACATAACAAATTTATTTTTGTAATATTTTGCATACATTCAGACAGGTTAAAGAAAAAAGTGTTATAGTTATTGTCGTTGCAGTTTACATATAATTTTCTGCAATTGAAACAAGGAAATTGCTGAAAAAGTTATCCCTGAAATGATTTCGGAACATGAACTCATGTAGATATGATGGAAATAATTCACTGCTTGTCCCGAATTGTCTCTTCAGTTTGCGCTTGGCTCGCATCCACATATTTTCTACGTTCTGGGTGTGTACACTTGGGTCGTCCTGATCTACGAAATTCTGCTGATGGACCACAACTGAATGTTCGTATATACCGTCCCGTATATTAGTAATGTTTGCATAGGCAGCCCAACCATCAGATATAATGTGCGAACCGGGCAGTATATGCTCTTCAATGCACCTTTCAAGTGTAGCTGCGCGTCGATCTGCAACCTCTACAAGAAAACATCGGCCACTGTCGCGTTCGATTCCACCAAAGACCCAATGGCCGTCACGCCACTGGCCTCTGTGGTATTTCCGGTGGAAATATTTGCTTTCGTCTATCTCAACCACTATCGCATCACCATTTATATCAAATCCGCCGATTTCACCAGCATTAGCCTCAAGCCACGTTTCACATTCCTCCCGCATGAAATTGCACCAATCGATAATTTTCTTCCTGTCACCCACGTCTGCTTCATGTTGTATTATATTCTGGGGCATGTCGTACGACCAACAATACAAAACCACCACAATCTGTTGCAGTGATAAGTGACTTCGGGAAAAAAATGAACGTTCCCGAACGGATTTACGTGTTCCACAACGGCGGCAAGACCATCGGCGCCCGTCTATACCTTGCGCATACTGAATGAGAGTGCAGAGCTGATTACACACTGGGCACGTGTAACTGTTATGTATAAGGCTTCTTCGAGCACACCACTGCAAGGCCAGTTCTGTGTTTTCCGTAGCTGGTAAAAGGGTCGCCAAACGCCAAGTTTCGGTCCGTACCACCTGTACCGCGAGGACATCATTCGGATGCACGATATTGTTCGGGTGAAATAGAACTAAAGCCATAAATTGTAGTACTAGTTTTAATTAAAATTATTTATTTTTCTTTGACAAAATGGCAGCTGAAAACGCCGTCTGCACATCAGAAAAGTAAGTAAGGGCGTTCATTTAACAGCTTGCAATTTTTTATGCATAAAAAAAAAAATAGGGGACGCTAAAAGCCTCAATTACCCTATTTTTATTATTGCAAATATAATTGAATCTAAATCACAAACTGTATTCCCAATTCGTTCGATGATTGCCTCCTTCGACAACCGTTTCTGAAGACTCAACAGAGTAGCTATTAAGTAGTGTGGAGGCGCTATACAAATGTTCTAAACGCACGAACTAACAAATGGAAATGAAAGAAGAAATTAAAAAAACAAGATGAATGAATGAACAAACCAACGGAAAGCGAACGTATGAAAATAAGAACGAACCAATGAACGAATGAGAAAAGAAAGAATTGAATGAATAAATTAGTTAAGCAATGTATTCACGAATCAACATGAGAAAGAAAAAAATGGAATAGGCCTATTTAGTTGCACCGCGTCTGTCTGCAGGGGCGTCTATTCCCCCTTAGTCATTGGAGCAACTTCCCCTTTCCTCCTCTTCTTCCCCTTAACCTTCCTTCCCCTCCCACTAAAATGGTGGCACACACACTGACAGATCTCCCCCTCCTATTTCTTGGATGGAGCATTTGCTCCAAGGTTTCTATGGTGTATAGACGCCTCTGTCTGTCTGCCTGCCTGTCTGTCTACCTGTCAGACTGTTTGCCTGCCTGCCTGCCTGTCTGACTGTCTGTCTGGCTGTCTGTCTGTCTGTCCGTCTGCCTGTCTGTCTGTCTTCCTGCCTGCCTATCTGTCTTCCTGCCTGTCTGCCTGTCTGCCTGTCTGCCTGCCTGCCTGTATCTCTGCCTGCCTATCTGCCTCTCTGTCTGTCTGACTGACTGCCTGTCTGCCTGTCTGCCTGGGTGCCTGTATCTCTGCCTGCCTATCTGCCCCTCTGTCTGTCTGTCTGTCTGCCTGTCTGCCTGCCTGCCTGTATCTCTGCCTGCCTATCTGCCTCTCTGTCTGTCTGACTGACTGCCTGTCTGCCTACGTCTGCCTGTCTGTCTGTCTGCTTGCTTGCCTCTCTGTCTGCCTGTCTATCTATCTGTCTGTCTGCCTGCCTGTCTGTCTGCCTGTTTGCCTGTCTGTCTGCCTCTCTGTCTGTCTGTTTTCCTGTCTACCTGTCTTCACTGCCTGGTTGTCTGTCTGTCTGTCTGCCTGCGCGCGCGCGCGTGCGTGCGTGCGTGCGTGCGTGCGTGCGTGTGTGTGTGTGTCTGCCTGTCTAGTTTTGGCAGTGACAGACGCAGAGACTGAAACACGACCAACATAGGCCTATAGGTGGCACGTAGAATTAAATCAATTAAGATTAGCAATCGACGTAAAATTGTCTCAAAATGAGAAAGGACGTAGACAGTCAGACAGGCAGACAGACAGACAGACAGACAGACAGATCGACAGGCAGGCAGGCAGCCACACGGACATATAGGCAGACAGACAGGTAGGAGACAGACAGACAAGAGACGGAGTATAATGATCAATGAAAAGAAATGAGAGAGATTGAGGGGTAGGGAGAAAGAGAGAGAGAGATTTTACAGAGAGAGAGAGAGAGAGAGAGACAGACAGACAGACAGACAGACAGACAGACAGACAGACAGACAGACAGACAGACAGACAGACAGAGACAGAGACAGAGACAGAGACAGACAGAGACAGAGACAGAGACAGAGAGAAATACCGACAGCCAGAGACAGAGACAGAGAGAGAAAAAGTGAAAGAGAGAGAGAGGGACAGACAAACAGACAGACAGACAGACAGAGACAGAGAGACAGACAGACGGACAGACGGACAGAAAGAAAGTGAAAATGAGACAAAAGGAGACAGATGCCATGCTACGGAGATTAAGAAACGACGAAGAGAAAATTGGAGAGATTGAGGGGTAGAGAGAAAGAGTTTATTGTTGTTGTTATTATTATTATTATTATTATTATTATTTTCTGATCATTATTGTTATTGTTATTAACTATTATTATAGGCCCTATATTTTGGTGGAAACAACAGCCGCTGACACAAGCTATACGTAAGCGCAGAAGAAAATTCCGAGAAAGAACGCCCACGAGTTCAATCAATGAAGGCATGCAATTAGCGCAGAAACTGGTTTATGCATTGTTAAAAGTAGGCCTATGTATGATAACATCAACGAAATTAGTACAGAACTATGTATTATTAGCCTTATGTTACTAAAAAGCATATTGAGAAGGATTTTTGAGGTGGCACATGTTGTCAAAAGGCAGAATTGGATTTTCTTCTGCACGACCTGCATACTTTCGATTAATTGCCTGTCTATTACATTGCAATCTACGTAGATTTGGCTGTTAAAACGTGCAAGAATTGGGTGGACATCGTCGTACATGTATGCGAGTCCGTCCTAAATCCAGTACACACAGAAGTGTTATGAAATGAAGCTTTTGCAAAGTATGTAGGCCTATGATAAGCGAATCTTAAAGAATGTGGCATGTACATCAGATGTGAAAGCAGTGCGCAGGAAGGCATCCTGACAAACTTTAATTGACGCAATCGATCATGCCATGGTTCAATCTGAATTCAACCACAGTATAAATAATTATTTATACTGTGATTCAACCAAATCTCAAAGCGGTGATTTATAAAATTATCTCAAAAAGAAGATGATGTTTCCTTCATATATCACGCAGATGCTTCTCAGGACGATGCGTGCTTGCGTGTGTTCCCAAAGACTGGTAAGAATTTCCAATTTAAATCACCGTCTTTAATCTCAAAACGAATGTTCTTATATATCATTCATTATTTAATATATGTCCTAAATTAAAAATCTCTCCTACTTATTTCCTGCTTTCTTCCTACATCTTACTTCGTTTGTGCGCGATGGTTTAGTAGCTAGCGTGCAGGGCTGTCAACCCAGAGGTCGGGAGTTCACACACCACCAGGGCAGAATGATCTGTCGAAATTCCTGTCCCATTGCTTCCCTAGCGAACTCGCTTTGAAATGAGTGCACTGACCGTACACTGTTCATTTGCCTAGGGTAGAGAATCTTTCTTCTTCTTCTTCTTCTTCTTCTTCTTCTTCTTCTTCTTCTTCTTCTTCTTCTTCTTCTTCTTCTTCTTCTTCTTCTTCTTCTTCTTCTTCTTCTTCTTCTTCTTCTTCTTCTTCTTCTTCTTCTTCTTCTTCTTCTTCTTCTTCTTCTTCTTCTTCTTCTTCTTCTTCTTCTTCTTCTTCTTCTTCTTCTTCTTCTTCTTCTTCTTCTTCTTCTTCTTCTTCTTCTTCTTCTTCTTCTTCTTCTTCTTCTTCTTCTTCTTCTTCTTCTTCTTCTTCTTCTTCTTCTTCTTCTTCTTCTTCTTCTTCTTCTTCTTCTTCTTCTTCTTCTTCTTCTTCTTCTTCTTCTTCTTCTTCTTCTTCTTCATTATTGGCTGGTCAGCAAGCATCACTATTATTTTTGTGTTACATATATGTGGCCCTAACCTAGCCGGACTCTCGTCCCTTCTGGGCTTCCCCTTTTGTGCCCATTAGAACACGCTCTTTATGAACCAATGTATTGATTTTGTTTTGCTTGTGTTTCTTTGGACCAATGAAAAGAAATTGTCAAATTGATGTATTGATTGATTGACTGATTGATTACATGGTAGGCCTATAGTAGTAACAGATGATAACGAGTTTAACAGGAGTAAAATGTAACTCTGTGGCAGCCTGCAAGGCGCCCATCTCTCCTACTGCTCAGTTTACAGTTGCCCCATAGAGAGTGTAGTAAGTGAAAAGGATGAGTCAACCTTTATGGGGCTGTGGGTTTGCTGAAAACTTGACAACTGGCTTTTCCGCTTTTGAATTATATAAGAATTGGAGATTATGTAATATGTATCCTATAATAATTCTGGTGACATTGCATCGGCGTATTTTGTGTAGGGGAAATAAAAATTCTCTTACAGTGACTCAGACTCTTTGATGGTCGCATGTTTGTGTAGCCTGTCGTTTTAAATCAATTACTTGGTCATACTCGTAATCGTAATCTCCAAACTTCTAAAGCGCCACTCGAAGGCCAAGCGCAGGGCACCACCATATTCACGAGTGTTACGTCAAATCAGAGGGGGTTTCCAGAGAGTAGACCAAAAGAGGTCCAACTTCGGTTTCCAGGGGACCACATCAAGAGAGTAGCAGAGCAGCTGTCAAGGCGGGGCTTGTTTAGGGCGAGAATAATTGGAAGTCGGAGGATCAGATGAGTCAGGATAGGAGTACTTGAAAAGATGAGACTTCAATTTTGAGTGGAGAGCCCGGGGGTGATAGATAGAGGAACATGAGGAGGAGGAGGATCAAGGACGGGTTGCGATGATGGTGGAGACACTGAGAAACTGCGGAATTCAGAGGGGAGATCATTCCAGAGGCGTTGTGCTGTGCTGGATATGGCTCGGTTTGAGAACTTGAGTTGAGTGATGACTGGGGGTCGAGAAAGACTGAAATAGGAGGATGATCGGGTGGAGCGAGTTGTCTGAATGGTGAAGAGATCCCGAAGGTACTTGGGCTGGGAATATTGTACAAATGTAGGGAGTTGTAGGTTAGTGATAAGACTTTGAAGTGGATTCGCTCTGGGATTTTTTAACCAATGGAGTTACTTCAAAATGGGAGTGATATATGATGATTTTTGGATTTGGAGGACAGGAAGAGATGGAGGAAACTTAATAATATAATAATAATAATATTTATTCTTTAATTAAGCGCCTGCAAACGCACTGCGCTGTACATGTACATGTTATGCGATAAATCTTAACTAGGGCCTACTAACAGAACAGACAGCCATGAAGCGACCAGGATCGAGGAAGGTTCAAGACAAGACAGTCTGGTAAAGAATGCCGTCCTCCACAGCCCTAGTGGCTGAGGGATCGTAGGACGCCACGTCTTCTACAACATCAGAGGCAGTGCTTCGTGCTGTGGTGCGTGTGATGCCAGCCTCGTCGCCTCTCATTACTCCTCTTATTTGCTAGTCGAGGAACTACGAGCATAAACAGAGTCGACAGGAGTTCAATCCCTTCAAGTTACCTGAACGCTACTCGACTATTGATTGATCAAATGCTTATTCCTAATGGCGTTCATGGTGTCGCAGGCAGCGTTGTCATGAGACGATATAGAAAGGCGCTATAGTAATTCTGGATCCACACGCACGTGCAAATACATGTTTTGTCCAACTGTATCGTTCCTGTACACATACTGACAAATCGCTCTTTGCAATCCTTTGTGCATTAGTCGTTTTTCAGTCAGTGTTGCGTGTGCTTTAATTCACCTGAACAACGTGTTGCTCATTGTGCTCCGTATGTGCACATGCAAATGACTCTCACCAAAGTTTTCATAGCATGGATCAATTCGATGTTCCCTACCAACGGAAGTTTATTGTCAGTACGGTGGGCAAGCGTAACAGGCTTATTATTCCCGGCGTTGTATTGTAGGCCTAATACTAATAGTAGCCTAATAATAATTGTAATAATAATAAAATAATAATAATAATGAAACCATCTGCGAAGACTTGCCATTCGAGAACAATGCCCTCCTAATTTCTGAACTCCCGAGGGATCGTATGTACCTCGGGGGGGGGGGAATAAAAATAATAGCAACAGTAATAATATTCTTGTTTATTCACAAGCTCACTGATAAACCGCAGTGTTACATTGTTGAAGTCGACAATCTTGAATCTATACACTAAACACTCGAGAACAGACTTCGCATCCATTATAGCATATTTAATTGACCAATACTTTATTTCCTATTCCATTCGGCGCAACCTTAACAAAATCTATATAAAACTGACTCTGGGGCAAACCTAAGTGAAAAGAAACCTGTCATGGCCCAGTTCGACTTCTCCGACCACCTGCTGTCCACACAGTAGCGGAAGTCAAGTGGAAGGCGCACTCCTCAGCGATTTTTGTGGCGAATGGACAAGACGTACTTGCCTGGGTATTATGAAGCGAGAATTCTGTTTTCGACTGAAACTGATTTAAGACTTTAACGACGAGCTGCATTTTCCCCCAGTTGCTTTTAGTAAGCTTACATCCTCGTCGTTAAAGTGTTAAACACAAAGGCATGCAGGACATTGGGAACAATTATAACCTGTTGGTACTATCGTTGTATTCTGCGTCCCTTTGTTCAGTTGTTAGACTTTCAATGCATTCTCTGAAACCATATTGGAATGAAGAACTTGATCGTTTTGAAGATAATGCCTTTGGTATGACATGAGGATATCAGCTTTTCGGCCACAACCCGGCGACCTGCGCCGAATTAGATGCTCAACTAAATTGAATATAAATTAGTAATTAGAGAATCATATGGACTTTCAAAGTCGTCATAACGACGAATTGTATGAACATCTTCTAAATAAAAACCCATCACAATTATTTTGGAAATCATGGAATTCAAAATTTCTGCGTAGCCTATCAAGAGACATTTTGCTTCAGTGGGTGACTGGGTGTGTCAATGACGATGAAATTGCCGACAAATTCGCGGACCACTTCCATAATATAATAAGCAGCAGTCCTAATACACAGAAGTCCCGTTTGCCTTTAAATCCAGTGTGATGAGATATTGAATGATTTGCCGGTGTATGACATTTGTCGATAGGTGACTATTGAAAATGTACAGGTCTCAATTCTAATATTGTTCCCGAGCAAAACCTGTGGTCCGGATGAGCTGTGTGTGTGTGTGTGTGTGTGTGTGTGCTTGCTTTGCTTAAACAGCAACCTGTAGACTTTGATTTGATCGTAAACGATGAAATCTGATGAGGTAAAAAATTTCCAAATGCATACATGCATGCATAAAATTTTTCAAAGGACAGGAAACTAGCGAGGATCAATAATCACGCTGCTATGTATTATGAGATGGGCAGACAAATCAAGAATGCAAATCATATATTGTCTTTGTTTGTTCGGATTTTTATGGGACTGTTGCTCAGTGACCTTTTCATTGCTTGAACAAGATCAAACAAGCTTCACCGAACTGAACAAGGTAGCCTATCGATCGCTAACTAACAACAATTAGCAATAGGTAATACAAGCAATAGCGCAAGTGTAACTGTAATTGTAATTACAATTAGTAACTTCAATTGCGCCGGTGTCTAATGCATATATATATATATATATATATATATATATATATATATATATATATACATACATACAGAATAGACAGCCTATGGTGGATAAGCGAATAATAGGCCTATATATCGTGTGTCAAGGGAGAACTCCCATGGAACCAAATCGGTTCCTCTGTTTGGAGGTGCCTTTAGTAGAACACCACAGTCCATTTATTTAGGTGAATTGCATAGGTTGTATGGACGATAGCAACATTCGTTATAGACAAGATTTTCTATAAAGATCAATTTCTATTTCAACAGATATCTTTAACAAATTTCTATGAAAGCCAATTTCGAACTCAATAATAATAGGTACTAGGCCTAGGCATTACCTATTCTTTTAACTTCATTTAAATGTTTCCACAGTGCGACTTAAACACGGTACAGAGTGAGTAGGTGAATACGATGGTGAAGTAGGGAATTCCATACAAACTGTCCAGTCACAACAATTGGAAATGTTTTAAAATTTTCTATGAGCAAATTCTTGATTATAATTCAAACACGATCTAGTCTAATCTGCACCAATTCAGGAGCCATAAGCGTTTATGTATAAAAAGAAACAGTTAAAACCACTGGCGTAAACTTGTCCAAAATATTGGGGGGGGGGGAGATTTGGTTATTCATTCTACACTTGTTGCATTGGGTGCACACTGCACAGTCCATCTCAATTTTTTTTTTTGGGGGGGGGCACGTGTCCCGGCTGCCCCCAGACGCCTATGGTTAAAACTGTACTTGCTATGTAACTCTTAGCATAGGCCTATTCGCTGAATCAAGCTTCCTAGAAGTAGCTTGCTACTGGCGATACTATAGTAGTTATCGTAATTACAATTACAATGACTAGTATGATAGTCGTGAATTTCTGAGACAGTTCTCAAGTAACTAAGAAACAAGACTGGTAACAAATTATTCATATAGCTCCATCGATAGTTTAGTGACATAATCAGAACTAGTAATGTTTAGGTTTTAAAAGGCGTCTTTGGTAGCAAATCTCCACCACATTTTACATTAGGCCTATTGCACGGTTTGTTTATGTAGAACAGGCATGGGCAACTTCTTTTAACAGAGGGCCGACCTAAGATTTTAAGGGCAGCTCAGGGGCCGCATGCCAATCGCGGGCTATTTTTTGCAGATTCATTTGCCCAAGAAAATAAGAAAATATTAATTTTATTCAAACTAACTATTGCGATATAACCGTTACTGTTAAATTTATGTTAAACTAAATGAAGATAATTTTTATGATGAAAATAAAATTATCCTAATTACCTACGCTATAATAAAATACTAAATATTAAAAGTTTCTTCAGTTTAAAAAATAGATATAAAACTGTTAGTGTACAATGTATCCATATGCTTGGTGTGCTATATTTAATGATTAATGTGAAATCTGACACTTCTTGTCACGACACAATTTATCCAGCATGGTTGATTTAGGCTAATGTTCGAAGCGGCAATTCAAATTTCATTAGAAAGATTGTCATTTGTTAGTCTGCATCTGCTTCTGTAATTTTTTAATTTCATCTTTGAGAAGAACTGTTAAAAGTTTCTTCAGTTTAAAAAATAGATATAAAACTGTTAGTGTACAATGTATCCATATGCTTGGTGTGCTATATTTAATGATTAATGTGAAATCTGACACTTCTTGTCACGACACAATTTATCCAGCATGGTTGATTTAATGTTCGAAGCGGCAATTCAAATTTCATTAGAAAGATTGTCATTTGTTAGTCTGCATCTGCTTCTGTATTTTTTTAATCTCATCTTTGAGAAGAACTGTTAAAAGTTTCTTCAGTTTAAAAAATAGATATAAAACTGTTAGTGTACAATGTATCCATATGCTTGGTGTGCTATATTTAATGATTAATGTGAAATCTGACACTTCTTGTCACGACACAATTTATCCAGCATGGTTGATTTAATGTTCGAAGCGGCAATTCAAATTTCATTAGAAAGATTGTCATTTGTTAGTCTGCATCTGCTTCTGTAATTTTTTAATTTCATCTTTGAGAAGAACTGTTCACAGATATAGGTGCTTGGAAACAGTGAAACCATTTTCAGGGCATGAAATCTAAGTGAAGATGCAGTGTTTAATCTAGACATCTTTGGGGGGGGGGAAATGTCCCCCCCCAGGATTGATGTTTCCCCCAGAGGCCAGCAATATTACAATGTAGAGACCTTTAGGGAAGGAAAATTCCCCCCCCCCAGGATACATGTGGATACATGGTTTCCCCCCAGAGAGATGATTTCCAAAATAGGTCATCAACTTTTTTTGAGAGGGCAATTGGTGTAGAAAAAGTTAAACAAATGACCCTAATATAAATCCATATTGTTAAATCCATATAGTTAAACAAATGGGACGAAGGACTAAAAAAAGGTCTTCAACTTTTTGTGAAGATGAAATGAGGAAAAGTCTGAAACTTTTTCAAGATGGATTAAATTACAGACAAACATCTTGTGTAAATTCGTTGGTCCCCAGAAACCTTGTTCCCTCCCAGAAGAACCTAGGGGACTAGATTAAACACTGGTGAAGATGGCTTCCAAAGTTTCGAACCTACCCACTCTGTGGTATTGTTTCAGGCAGAAAGTAATTACATTGATGAATGAGTAGTGAACTAGTTGACCGGATTCTTAATAAATAAGAAACAGATGTTTTAATGTCGGCCTACGTACAGAGATTCAGACATTCATGTATACGGCCGGATAAAAGTGCCAGATGCAATGTTAATATTAAAGACATGTCAAGGGCCGTTTGAAAAGTCCCCGGGGGCCGGATCCGGCCCGCGGGCCGTATGTTGCCCACCCCTGATGTAGAAGTACTTGATGAAACTGAGACGAGAGGGTTAAGTAAAAAGCCCATAGAATTTTATAATACTATAAGTAAGGATTTACCAATGCATAATAGAGATCAATAATTAAAGCTTTTGGCTGAACAAGAAAAAATTGTGAGGATGAACCGATCTTTTCATATTTACTGAAGAAACTCAAGCTACGTGATCTTTCCATGTCAAGTCTCTGAGGATGTCTGTAGATGATCTCTAAACAAGTTGATAGCGTTTGCTTCAATTTCAAATGTTTATAATCATGGAAAAGTAAGTCACTAAAACCTTCTGCATCATACAAATAAGCGTATTTAATTCAATTTTTCCCAACTAACGCATCTAATGGATAAGGACTTTCACTAAAGTTTTCGCGTGCAGCTTCCAGCAAATGAAGCTTTCTGCATCGTACCGGCGCCACTGAAGTTATCAATTATAAGAAGTTATCATAATATGAATTCATGGTCGACATATTCACATAAATATGAGTAGATAAAAATGCAACAGTATAATTCTTTGACATGCAGTGTGTCCCTAAATCTTTAACATGCAGAGCATGTCTTTAAGAACAACACATAGGCACATTCATAAGTGAGAGGGGTAATTAAAAGTCCATACTCACTGCAA
Organism: Allolobophora icterica; assembly: GCA_963556255.1. Taxonomy (NCBI): domain Eukaryota; kingdom Metazoa; phylum Annelida; class Clitellata; order Crassiclitellata; family Lumbricidae; genus Allolobophora; species Allolobophora icterica. The sequence continues at coordinate 84,206,092 of OY744604.1, read as the reverse complement.
ACAAAAACACATGACTGTGTACTTAATATTTTTATCATAAAGATGGTTGTAGTGCATCAATGATCGTTGTGACAGTAAATTTGAATGCACAAAGACTTTGACTTCATTTCGAAGTGTCCACAAACTGTGAACAGGCTCGTATGTTCAGAAAGTAAAGTCTTATATGGAACGCAGACGAGGCGCTCATTTCCTTAACTTGGCCTTTGACGAATACCACTCCTGGACACGGGGTCAGTGCATCACAGGGCTTTCCGTCTACTCCCTATCTTAAACCAGTTCTAAATTATGCTGCTTGGGAACAGAGGCACCTGCGCGCAAACAGCTTCCAAAGGGTCAACCAGTTCTTGGACTCAGTGGACACGGAGTTGAACGCGGAACCGCATTATCCGTGACCAAGCGTGTTACCGCTACACCGCCGTTGCAGAAAGTGGCCAGATTGCAATTGTTATAGGTGTATGCGTACCTCACAACAATTGTAGACAGAGGCCGTGTATGCCTAATATGCCAACTGCGAAGAATTACCGAAGGCAAACGTATGTCATTGACGTCATTCCACGTAACCAGTCGTCTCCTCCGTCGATGCAATGTTGACTTATAATTATTTTGAACACTGCGAGCTGTCGATTATAAAAATCGCAATCTGGGCTCTGTTAAAGCGCGCACGAGAGCCAGCCAGCCACTAGTGACTCGTCGAGTTAGCTACCGTAACGTTGCATTTTTAAATGACGTATAGATTCGTTTGGAGTTGAGGTCCCTCTCATAAGCTTCTCTCTAAGTTTCCAGATATAATCAAAAAGAAAATCTGAGGAACTTAGCCTAAGATATGGCATTTGAAGCAACAAGGAAGAGAGGCATCTTAAATCTAACTTTACTGAACCTATTTCTCTTAGTAACATATAACGAACAGGTAAGATCAACGCCATCGAAGACATTCAGGAGGGCAACGAATCTAAACGGAACGAATCTATGTCCCTCGGGTGATTATGATAAACCGTATGCTACGATTGCTGTCGACAAGTTGAATCTACCTAAAGTAGTCAACACTACCTGTCCTCCTCCTCCCAACAGCCTTTGCTCGTGGAAATGCACGATGGATCCAATCTGCACTTCCTTTAGTTGGAAGGCGAAGACTAACCTGTGCGAGTTCTACACCTGTGGTCGTCGAACGTGCACAGTTGTGTCTGACTGTATCCATTTCGAAGTAAGTAAATAGCCACTTAATTAACCTACTCATATAACCACCAGTGTTTAATCTAGTCCCCCTCTTCTGGGAGGGGAAACAAGGTTTCTGGGGGGACCAACGAACTTACACAAGATTTGTTTCGGTAATTTCATCCATCTTTAAAAAGTTCCAGACTTTTTTTTATTTCATCTTCCAAAAAAGTTGATGACTTTTTTTAGGAATTCATCTCTCTGGGGGGACATGTATCCACATTTATCCTGGGGGAAATTTTCCTCCCCTAAAAGTCTCTACATTGTAATATTGCTGGCCTCTGGGGGGAAACATAAATCCTGGGGGGCATTTCCCCCCCCCCCAAAGACGTCTAGATTACACACTGTATAACCACAGACGAAAAACGGAAGGCAGTTGGTAGTTCTATTTAAGAAGTCTTTAAGGCTAACGCTGAGAAGCATCAGTGCGTATGACGTGTTAGTGAATTCATTCTCGTTAGCACCAGAGTCAGTGTATTCATTTCATAGTTGAATTTGCTGGGGGAGGGAGGCAAAGTGGAGCAACAATGTTCGAAACGATTCCCTGCCTTCGTTGGGATTTGAACCCCAGACCTCTGCATCGACAGACCAGCACGCTAACCACTAGAGTGACTAGACTATCGCAAACTCTCAGGTTTATATTAAATTAAACTTACAATAAAGTATGAATATTTTTGTACAAAATCAGCTTACTGCTTGCGAACGCGCTGTTAAGACTGCCGTTTCATAGTTATGTCTATATAAATACTCGTTAGGAGTGACTAGTATACAGCTTGCAGACATACGTACATAACAGAATTTTTATCTTGGTTGGTTTCTTATCAGTTATTTTAGGCCTAAGTTATTTCTATGCGGATAAGGCCTATGAGAAGAATCTGTGTACGAAATATTTCTGTTTCAGAGTAAATTTTGTCGACAGACAAGCTGCGAAATTGGAGGTTGTATCTTTTGTAATTCTGGTTATTGTTCTCTGGTCTATAGGCCTAGGTCTGTGTTTGACTGTTTTCATACTCATATGCAATTATAATAAATTGCCTTCCTATCCACCTTTTTTGCCTTTTAAATCTAAAAGGATAATGGAAACGGCGTTCCGTGTTAACTTGCCAATGAAATTTTTTGGCAGCTTAAGTTTTACATTTAATATTATTTGGTTCAGTAATCAGTGACATCAGTGGCGGCGCTACCATGGGTCGTGGCAGGTTATTTGACCTGCGTATTTTTCTCTTGACCTGCCGTATGATCTGCCTATTTTACGCTTGACAGGTCTGGTTGACTGTTTCTGTAATGTCGTGCGTCTTATTAGCATACATGTTCATGATGTTCTGAGTAGCTAATCAGTACTTCCAAATCTTTAAAGATTAGTAAAGTTACTAAAGGCAACTGGGCTACAATAAAATAAGCGTTCGTTTTATATATCTAAGTTATGCTGCTTATGTTGAGGTTATGCTGCTTGATGCGTCAAACTCAAACATTAATTTCTTCGACCTGCTGAATAAAACCGATACTGAACTCAAAATAAACGCCTTGTATATAATTTATATATATATATATATTATATATAATATATATATAATATATATATATATGAAATACATATTATTTGCAGACGGAGCTGTCTTCGGCGATTAAAACGTTTAAAACAACGATATCTTACATCTTAAATAAATAGACAGGGCTTTGTTCGGCTGTTATTATTTCTGGTTTAGTATATTTTGAATCTAAATATTTTTTATGAAACTCATGTGTTAATAATAGCCACAATTCTTAGGTCCAGGCCCAATAGGCTCTAGCAATTACGCTGCATAAATAAATATCAATCAAGTCAGTATTGATTAAACAGAAAGAAATCCTATTTAAGACATTGTAAAATTTAAAAGTCTCTTGCAAGGGTCATTTTTTCTCAATTCGACCATCCATGAAGCGTGAAAATTTCTGATACCTTGACTTCATCTATTTTCTTAGAATTTTTCTCCTACCAGTTTGGGAAGTTAGGACTCCTTAAATTTTAAACAAAAGAAATCAGATTACAAAGAAGTTACCGCCGTAACGCCGAATCTAACGTTTGCATCACTGGAAATCTGACTGTCAGTGAAATTTCAGTTTACATGTATACTCAACAGAACACCCTTTGCTATACGCGTATCGCATAAAAATGGACGACAGCTTTTCCAATGATAACAGAATTCAACTTGTTTCACGATAGGCCTACATGTGACTAAATTTGACTGTTTTGACATAGCTTTTAGTATCACGGCGGACAACGCAGTCAAACACCTGTATATCGATGGTGTTGAGTTTACCAATCTACCAAATGCTAAGAACTGGAAGGAATCTGACAGCGTGTCGCTACCATTGACAGCCAGCGTCATCGCCGTTGAGATCAACAATACTGGTAGCGTGGGTGGTCTTCTGGCCTCCAGTAATACCATACTCACGGATGGTACCTGGAAAGTCACTACCAATGCCACTTCTGAGTGGATGGATGTGACCTTTGATGATAGCTCTTGGATTAACGCTACTGCTTACAGCTATAACGGTGGTGGACCATGGAGTGCCAAACGACTTGATCGTATCTCTGACAGTGCTCAATGGATTTCAACTGAAAACAATGACGACGCTACTGTGTACTTTCGAAATCATCTGAAGCGTGGCGATAATTAGAGGAAATGCATTGCTGCGTGTCGCCTCTGAGAATTTTTTCTATGACTCTGTGGGGCTTAGATATGTCTAATATCAAGACGGTTATATTAATGATGGACAAAGTATTAAAGAGGGGTGTGTGAACGCTGTGAGTTGTTTGGTGGGTGTCACCTTGCAAGAGGGCAATCCCACAAAACGACGAATCAGATGCCAGAAGGGATGACAATAGTAGTATAGTAGAGGCTGATATGGGGTTTCTCGTGTATCAGAGTATAAATTCCGTTATTCATCGTTAAAGCATCAATAACAATTCAAATCAGTAAGTTCTTCAAACAGTTAGAAACAGTGGAACACAGCAGAATTTTGCTTATAGTCGTATTTAATAAAGAATTACCAACGTTCGGAGCATTGGCTAGCTTTAAAAGTCTCAACGAGAACTTGCCAGCGCTGAACGTTTGTTCACAGCCATTGGCGTATAACCATAACTTACAAACAATAGTGTTATTTGCATGATCTTTTCATTATGTGTGACCTTTCCATTGTTGCGTGACCTTTACATTTTTGCATGACATTCCATTATTGCATGACCTTTCCATTTATTATTGCATGACCTTTCCATTTATTATTGCATGACCTTTCCATTATTGCATGACCTTTCCACTATTGTATGATCTTTTCCTTATGGCGCGACTTTTCCTTTATTGTGGCGTCGATCATCTAGTTTTCTGGTTGATGAATTGTTAGTTTCTGTTTAAGACTTTCATATTTCATCTTTGATACTCTGTTACAGAATTTTTGTCTCGCTTAATTGTTATATTGCTTGAACATATCGTAACGATTTATTTCTAGAGTATTGGGGCTAGTTCCTCTGAGTGGATAATTTACTCTGTCTAGGAGATCGGAGACTAAGTACACAATAAGACAATTAGGAGGCGTCTGGGGCATATTATATCTGTTTTACTGTCTGGCGGACGAGCAATGAGCAGTGCAGGCAACGATTGAATGAACTGATTTCTATGTATGCATAATGTTTTATGCATTCACTGAAGCTTTCAAAATCCTGGTCACGACGTTTACATTAATTTTGTTCTATTTGTAATGAAACAATCACTGATTTACATGGCGCTAATTAAAGAGAAACTAATCAGCGACACAACTCGAAGATCAAAGAGTAATTAGGCTGGATTATTACATATGAATACAATGAATACTAATACAAGCCTCGCCTCTTCAAGAATCCCTGCCCTAATCCATCCGATCCTCTGCTTTCCAAGCGTTCTCGTCCTCAACGAAACCCTCCGTAACAGATGCTCTATCCCATCTCTCTGGTCTCTCTGGCAACCGGACTCGGACGGTCGGACCTCCAGTGGACATCGATCTCTGGACATCCCCTCTGATGCGACGCAGCGCTCATGAATAAGATGGTGCTTTGCGCTTAGCTTTACAGTAGCGCTTTAGAAATTTGGATTTTTTGTCGACTTCTCAGCGGCTGTTAAATTTGCCATTGAACTGTTAATTGGTGCCCTGCCATAGAGTACCGTTTAGCTCAGGGGTGGGCAAACTTTTTGCAAATGGGGCCACATTAAACGCCAAAAATATTCGGAGGGCCGGATAACAAATTTGTAACTTTTAATAACGACTAACACGAAAAGAAGTTTACTATTTATAGTATTTTAAATACATTTTGGCTGTTACTAATGAGATGTATGCGACTGTGAACATGCATGCATTTAGTTAACAAGTTTCCCATAATCCGGAGTGATTGCGCTGGTTGCAACTCACAGTTCGAGTTCAAGTTTAGATCACTTAACTGAGACCTGCACCTGGATTTGTTTATAAATATTCATAGTTGAAAATCTTTGTTGGCAGGACCTGGTGTAGGCTAAGTATAAAGTATATGCGAATAACACAAACATTTTTAAAGCAAAAGTTTGTAGATTTGAGAATATTTCCTTCCTGAGCGAAGAGAAGAATGTTATCAGGTCTGGTCCTATGAGCTGTTCTTTGAGAACAATGTCACGTTGTGGGTCGGTTAACTCCAGCTGAAGTTCCGTAGGAGCTAATAATTGTCAATGTCAAATGCAAACCGTATTGTAAGCACAGCAAATTCAGTGTCAATTGATATGAAATCCACAAATCGTCTGGAGAACTTCACTATCAAACTTGAAAGCTGAACGCTATATTTCCCGTAGTTTTGTTCTTTCATTTGCTTTGAAAGCAACATTAGCTTTGCTTGAACGGATTTCACTTTTGCGCATACAGATCACGTGCAAAAGCATCTGCATGGAAGTGGGGAAGATCGGCAGAGTTAATGCATAGAGTTATTATTAAAGACAAGACCGGAGTAGTAAGCAAGAGAGCAGCGCCACTTGTGTAAAACGAAGAAAACTTCTCGCGGTCTGAATGTTTTTTAAATTTCTGAAGGATTGTGGGGGCCGGATAAAAAGCGTCGGCGGGCCGGATCCGGCCCGCGGGCCGTAGTTTGCCCACCTCTGGTTTAGCTAAATATTAGGCCTACTGAAATTTCGTCTCGAAACGATGCTATGAAAGAGTTCGTGAAAGCTCTGACTGTTTTAAACTTCGCCCATCATCCTCTGTTTCGTTTACCTCTGAAATTCAATACCTGAGTGACTGCGCTACGTTGTTTAATCGATTTCACTTAAACCCGTGCTATCACTAAACAATATAATTACTTTAGAATTTCCACGTCACGCGGCTGTTGCGGCAAAAACAGCATGACTTTGTTTTTCGCGTCTTCCATCTATTCATGAATTGTATTAAGAAACAGATAAGATTCATTATTACGACAGGAAGTTCCACAGAGATCAAGGGTTAGGCAGTACGTTATCTGCCAGGCATGACGCCATGTGCTTTCGTTTGGCCCTATTTTCTTAAGATGGACGCGTGCAGGAAGACAAGAACAGCGCTCTGTCTTTTGTTGTTCTGACGCTATAAGAATCGATAGATAGCGGTTGTAAGACAACACTAAAAAACTGTCTGATGTCCAAGCACATGGATTGCTTTCTAAAGCTGTACATTTACATGAAGAAGCTACAGTTAGGCCTATGTTTGGCTGCAGTAAGTTGCACTCTAGTCTAGTGGTTAGCGCACTGAACTGTCAAGCCAGAGGTCGGAATTCAAATCCCCGTGAGGGAGCTAATGTGAATAGGAATGCTTAGTCTATGAATACGGTGTGATTCAAGCTTAAGAGCCTCGGGTTTATTTTCTGTTGGTCGTGTAGCGAAAAGTAAGTCGTCCGGAAGTGGTTTCTGCGAGAGTTGTTTACAAGTAAGAGGTCATTAAATATTCATTAGAAAGTCACGGAAATCTGAGAACGCAGAAAAGAAACACCCAGTCACTGATCCTTACGTAAGCATTCGGTCCAACCATTTGGATAATAAGCGCTCACCATCGGTCTGTGTTGAGTGTTGTGATTATTTCAGAAGACGCTGAGAAGGATTGGTTATTGAGCATTCCTATTAAGTGAGGACTCCATTAAAGTTAAAAATTGGACTAGTATGCGTTCTTGGAGTTAATTCTCTTTCCCCACCACTTTTAAGTGTTTCAGACGGTGTTCGGACGTTTGTTATTGAAGCTTCAAGCTCATTCATCCTCCACGAGTTTAGAGAATCCGTGTATTGGTTCTGATCGTTCTACTGCATTGTCGATCTACACGCTCAGTTTTCCGCTGTGAAGAATGCCATCGCTAATGACGCAGTGGGAGAAAGATAACAGGAAGTGTCTTCTACGATCAGTGAAGGACTGCTTGACTTTGGGGTTTGTGTGTTATGAGCCGCTTAGTCCAAGAACTCAGAGCATTGTAATTGTAGCAAATTATAATTGTAAATTTATATAGCGCCACTACAACAGAGATCCATCAGAGGCGCTCCCGACCTAACACAATGAAACCACGATCTAACAGAATGGCCTTCAAGCGCTTCACTAATTAGTTAACTTTGACATCATTTTAGATTGGCGCAGGCAGTTTTTCGTGAGATTTTTAATCTGAGTCATGGTAGGCCTAGATATATACATGTAGGGTCGTAAACGTTTTTGCGCAACTACTCTGCTGACAAATCGTTTTTGGACAGTACAATGTGCGCTAGAGTCGTTGTTCGGTAAGAGTCGAACATGCTTTTAGTCTCCTACTTAGCATCGAGTTTATTGTTCTCCAGAAGAGCACACGCACATAGAATGTGAAACTTTCTGGACACGGATCAATTCAAGGTTTCTTCCTGGCGCGAGACTACTTCCGGTGAGCGCAGTAGATTCACTATTCACGACGTCCTGTTGTACAAGTCGGTTGAACCTATGTACACTTAGAAGAGAATTCGTAGCCAGCATGTCCATAAACATCGAGCGGGATCCATACACATGGACGGGCTGAAGGCTTTGTTGTTTACTATCTTGTAGACTTTCAATGACTTTGCTCAATGTCCATAAACAGGAACTGCTACTCTCCGCGCTACAGGTCGTAGGTGAGATCAGGCTGATGTTCATATTTTTTGTAGGATTGTTAAGACAGCTGTCGTTCTTTGTTTTACCAGCCCGTCAACTAAGCAAAAGCAGCCAGCTATCATCCAACGTCAGGTAAATCACTATTCCAATGCTAGTTAACAGATTTATAAAGGTGTCTGGCGGCTTTTGGACAAGTATGCAACCTTTACTTTAACCTTAGAATGCTTAGAATTATTCGTAAATTTGTCATTTCTCCTCTAATTAATGATGACTTTGATTACGATTTCAGTTGACTCGACCACCAATCGATGATTCATACATCACCATAAAAGGCGCCATAGAAGTTATTTAGATTAGATTAGATTTGTCATAATATAAATTGACGATCGACATGTTTTACATAATTTCACCACTCTAGCTCAAACTAGATCTTTTACCAACATAGGTCCAGGGGCGTCTATCCCCCCTAAGTCATTGGAGCAACTTCCTCTTCCCCCTCTTTTTCTCCTCTTCCCCTTCCTTGCCCCATAAAATGGTGGAACACACATTGACAGATCACCCCCCACATTTCTTGGATGGAGCATTAGCTCCACGGTTTCTATGGTGTAGACGCCCCTGCATAGGGCCCACCCTGTGGAATGCCCCTCCGTCCTATCTACGAGTAACCTTGCTTTCTCGATCACTGTCTTCCAGCATCTCTTTCCGTGCTTCAAACCTCTTCTCTCGGGACCTTCGTACTGGGAGCACTACTGAATGGCCTCAGCTGTGAGCGGCTCTACACGAATCTCCAAATTAGATACGATACGATACGAATATTTTTTTAATTTTTTTCCGGATATTTCTATAGCGCCTCCTCAAGTCTACTACTACTCAGAGGCTCTCCCGACTACAGCATTGATACTGTGTCGGAGTTTTCACGCCGAAGCGCCACAATCGCGAGTGAAGGACTTGCCCAAGGTCCGTACGCAGCGGCTAGAGTGGGATTCAAACCTGCAACCCTCCGGTCACAAGGCGCCGAACTTACCACTGATTCACCACGCCCCACGAATAGTATGAGTTGATAGAAATTAAATAGGACGATTCCTAAACGTGTTGTATCGATTTGCTCATGTGCGTCGCAGAACCACACCTGAGTAAATTCATACAAAAGCTTCGAATGATTGATTGATTTACTATGATGCGTGCTTTATTCAAACACATGATTAAATTTTAATTTGCATTATTTTTATTACATAGATGGTTGTAGTGAATGAAAGATCGTATTGAAATTGAACCTGAGCCATACACAGGGAATAAGATTTCATTTCGAAGACTCGACCAACGGAGAACTCCTGTGTTCAAATATAATGGCGCCATTTACATTCATAGTTTGCAATTCGTTTAGATAGACAGGAAGTGGACGGTCGCTGAGTCATCTCCCAGCTGCGAGGGATTACTGTAGGTGACCGTGTGTCCCTTTGCGACGGACAACATCGCCTATTCTCTCATTCCTCGACCATCGTGGCTCGATGCAACGCAGAACTCTGAACACTCTCTGTTAGCTGTAAGGGTTATTTGTTCACGTGAGAGTCAGCCTTTGGTGGCTTTTTAGTTATCCAGCACTGCATATCAACTGATGAACTTTCTTCTCTTATGTATGACACTCACTTATCGTGAAGACCGGTGTAGAGGTGGCCGCTCTGGTCAGTTTCTTTCAAAGCTACGCTATATAAATTTTAATTCAAGTCATAAAGAGGAACTGACGGCTAAGAAATGGCATTTGGAGCAACAAGTACAAGAGGCATCATAAACTTCGCTTACTGGCCGTCTTTCTCTTAGTAACATACAACGAAAAAGTAAGATCAACGCTATCGAAGTCATTCAGGAGGTCCACGAATCGAAACAAAACGGACTTATGTCCCTCAAGTCAAACTGATGAACCGTATGCTACGATTGGTGTCGATCAGTTGGATCTGCCTGAAATCAACCCCGATTGTCCTCCGCCTGATACTCTTTGCTCGTGGAAATGCACGATGGAACCAAACTGCACGTCTTTTGTTTGGAAGGAGAATACTAACCTGTGCGAATTCTACTCAAGCGCTCCTCAAACGTGCACAGAGGTAGGCCTATCTGACTGCATCCACTTTGATGTAAGTTATTCATTCATTCATTCGTTCATTCATTCATTCATAGATTTATATAGTGCTTCTTCTAGAGAACCACTCAAAGATGCTCCCGACTCCAGCACGGCCAAAAAGAACAGTTTTCAAGCGGTCAGTGGCGGCGATCTTGTTTGAGAGGTGGGGGGACATTTTGGAATTGATCTGGTGAAAAAAGAGTTTCGAACTGATCTGGTCAAAAAAAGGCGCTCAAAAATTTGATGACCTTCTTTTGGTGTTTCTTCAAAATTTGTGGGGGGGGGGCCGATGTATGGCGTGTCCCCCCACTCTTAAAGGTAGGAGGGTCTTGTCCCCCTCGCCCCCTAGATCGCCGCCCATGCAAGCGGTCATAGAAGGTGCCAGAGGAAGATATAGGATGTAGGCGCAGCTCAGAAGGAAGTTAATTACTTAAGTACTCATATCGTTGATGATTGAAAACTGGAAGAACCTTCCTTTAAGCTAACATCGAGAGAAAGCCCTAGAATTGAAGGATTAGTGATTGTATTCCTAATAGCCCAGACATAAATTTTGAGGGCGTTTGGCCAGTCTTCTCCCTCGCAGTCGGATCTTACCATCGACCGTGGAAGGACGATCAGACTACGAACTTATTTTATAGTTGGATTCACTAGGGGGCGAAAGTAGAGCAAAAAACTTTAAAACATCTTTCTGCCTTTGCATGAATTTGAACCCCAGACCTTGGTTTGACATTCCAGCAGCCTCCGCTAACGACTAGACTATTGTGCATTCTCAGTGTATTAAATTAAACTTTAAAATTTACAATATTTCTTTAAACGAGTTGATGCTCGATTTTCATGCACTCCATAGACTGCCGTGTTATCGCTGCGTAAGTTGGGCCTACCTGTAAACCTTACCTCGCACCAGAGCAGGGCTGTAGTCGAGCGTATACGCGGGTATACAGCGTATACTTACCTCTCGAGAAATTTGAGAGGGGACAGTCGGGGTTGTAACGCGGGTATATTTTCAGAATTCGTAAAAGTCAGAAATTTTCTTAGACGAATTCCTAAAAAAGCCGTGGGTGACGCCGCTGCTCACCGGTAGCGTGTACTCACCTCAAATTTTACCACTACAGCCCTGCACCAGAGGCGTCTACACCATAGAAACCTTGGAGCAAATACTCCATCCAAGAAATAGGGAGGGGAGATCTGTCAGTGTGTGCAACCATTTTAGGGGGGGGGGGGGGAACGGGAAGGGGGAAGAAGAGGGGGGAAAAGGGACGTTGCTCCAATGACTTAGGGGGGATAGACGCCTCTGCTTCGTACATATTGCGGATTATGTATAACTGAGTATCTGTGCTTGGACTGCTTTGGTTTATTATTCAGTTATTTCTGTGTAATACACGAAGAAATATGTCTTAAATATTTCTGTTGCAGAGTATTATCTGTGGATAAGCAAGCTGTGGGACTGAAGGTTACGCCTTTCGTAAATTTGGCTATAGTTATCAGATATAGAAGCCTAGTTTTCGGTTTAGTATTCTCATTCTCATAAGCAATTTTTTAATTAATATCAATTAATGATATTAATTTCTGCATTTTGTACTTTAAATTTAAGAGTATACTATGGAAACTGCGTGATGCATTTGTTGCAAACTTGCCAAATCAATCTTCGATGTCACGAGATACGCTATGTTATCTGTATTGTATAGCCATTGCTCCCACGTTATTGCATAATATTGTGTAAACGGCAACATGGCTTAGAATTAGATTATAGACGCCTGCTTAGATATAGAAAATATCTTGGATACCTGTATAATAGCGCATACAGGGCTTTACAGACGTCTATGGAAAACATTCACATTTAACCTTCTGTTATTATAGGAAACAGATTGTTACGGCAGTATATATTTGTGTATATATATATATAACACGTCTTATATTTGTATATATATATATATATGTATATACGACGTCGTCGCTGGCTTAAATCATAGAGGCATACTTATTAACACTTAAATCATAGACGCCTGCAGCTATTCTCGATCGTCGCTATGTGATGTCATGGTGATGTGCTGACGTCACAATCTGTTTTCGGTTGACGGAAGAGCGTATGTTTTAACACAGGAGACTAAACAATGTATATTTATATAGGACGTCGTCGTTTGTTTCAAATTTCTATAATATATATATGCATGTGTAGTATAGGCCGATCTATTTTCGGCTAGGCGCTTTGTGACGTTGAAGCAAGCCACGGGTTGCCGTTGGAAACCATAGCGCAAAGCTCAGCCATAGACCATAGACGCCTGTATAAGTTTACACAGGCCACGGTCTATGTATAGACGCGTGTAAGGCAGGCTCCCACGCTTTCTGCGATAAACTTCTTTAAGTTTCTTTTAATGTCAAAGTTTTAAGAATTTAATTGATTACATGTTTGTTTGAATTCGGCAGGCTACTGTAATATTATTAGCCGTTAAAGATGGATATACAAAACACAACGTGAAAATATCTCGGCTTTAGTTTAAAGTTTGTTTCTGGTTTTATTTTGGTTTTTATTTAGTTTTAACTGGTGAGTTATAAAATGATGAAACTGTAATATTCATTTTTTATGTTCGGACGAGAAAATCTCTGTAGTTTACGCTGTAAATATACGAATCGTTCAAGACGAGTAGGGCCTATGATAGAATAGAAAACCTATAATTGAAAATGTAGTCTGTTTAGGAATCAATTCACAACATCCAAAAGGAGCTTGAAAATCTTCTGAGGCCTTTATTTTGTTTTGTTTGAGTGTTTCCTTTTAAAGTTTGTGAATTTGGGATTCCTAACATTTCATCCAGTAGCTTTCAATTCTGAACTTTGTTGTCACAAGTGATCTGTTGGTCAGATGTTGAAATCGCTTAAACAGTTTATAGAATAACATTTTCCATGTGAACTATAAACTGCTTTTCATCATGCGAACAATGAGAACAGAATGGAACTTTGTTTCACGATGCCTACAACTGAAATTATTGTTTTCTGCTGTAGTTTTCAGCATAACAGCTGACAATGAAATCAGACACCTCTACATCGATGGCTGTGAATTGACGAATCTTACAAATGGAAACGTTTGGGAGGAAACAGACAGCGTGCCTCTACCGTTGACAACCAGTGTCATCGCCATTGAGATATACAATACTGATGGCGTGGGTGGTCTTATGGCCTCCACTGATACCATACTTACGGATGGTACATGGAAAGTCACTACCAATTACACGTCTGGGTGGATGGATACGAACTTTGATGATTCCACTTGGAATTACGCTACCACTCAGGCCTACGGCTGCAACGGTGTTGGACCGTGGAATGATCGACCTGGAATCAGTGACTATCCTCAATGGATTGCAACCGAAAACAATCTCGACATAACTGTCTACTTTCGATTTCATCTTAAGCGTGACGATGATTAGAGGAAATGCATTCATGCGTGTTGTTCCGTTGAATAATTATTCTAGCCGTGCACTGGGATTATATGTGAGAAGACAGTAGTCAAGACTGATATGGTTGAAATTTGTTTTGTGGGTGCTTAACGCCGCTGTCCCAGTTATGTCGATGTTTGATTTCAGCCCATAAGGAAGGTCTCCCGTTGTTCAAGATGAAAATAGCCACTGAATATTCTAGGTAATAATTTGTAATAATAGCGAATCACAAATTTTGGGCGTTGATGAAACCCGGAGTTATTGATTATGATTACGATCCGGAGATTCAGGTAGGCATCATCAACTCCAGTGCTAATCCAGCCAATGTTGTTAACCAACTCGAGTGTCTATCGGGTAAATTTCGGCCATTGTTTTTTGGAGGTTCAATCGTGACTGTAATCGCGTTTCTCCGAACTTCTAAAGCGCGTCTTAAGAGCCAAGCGTGGGGCTCAGGTTTCACGCAAGTACTGCGTTGTGTCAGAGGTACGAAGTCTGGTTGCCATGGAAGACATGGAACAGAAGGAGGCAGAGGAGCTGCCAAGGCGAGTTTCATTTAGGCGGAGAGAGATTGGAGGATGGGAAGAGTGGATGGATCATGACACTTTGAAGAGATAACACTTTAATTTGAAGTGGAAAGCCTAAGGAGCGATAGAGGAGCTTGAGAGAGATGACGGTGGGTGTCCAGCGAGATTTGTGTTGAAAAGGAAAATTTGAGGAATAGAGGAGTTCTAGAGTCGAGGTGCGGCATGGTAAAATGTATCGGTTGGGGTACTTGAGACTAAGGTTAATGGGGACGAGACAGAGTCAGATATATGAGGATGATCGGGTAGAGCGGGTGGCCGGTTGATGAAGAGTTCGCGATGGTACTTGAACTGTTATAGGGCAGCACTTCTCAACCTTTTGAGACTCAAGGACCACTTATAAAGTTTGTGTCTCGGTCGCGGACCACCACAAAAATTGTGTCACTGGCGCACATATGCGACCCTATAAAATTATAAATTTATATAAAATTATAGTATAAAATAATAAATTTGATAAGATTAAGTATTTTACTTATAATTTACTATTAAATTTAATAAATTTTTAAACAAATATTTTAAAAATTGACAAAATTTGTCTGTTCGCATGTTTTTAATTGCAAAAAATATAAATTGCAGGCCTTGCTCGCGGACCACCAGGCAGATGGCCGCGGACCACCCCGCGGAACACAGGTTGAGAACCGCTGTTATAGGGAGTTGTTGGTTAGGCGTAGGACTTTCTAATTAAACGTTTAGTCCTTCTATGTACTTTATATTATGCTAATAGTAGGACCTACTCTTCGGAGAACACTATTTCAGACCTACACAATGACACGAATATTGCGAGAATTTCAATTAACTGCATACAATTTCCTTCTTTCAATTGAAGTGATTTGCAAATGAAAGCCAGTATGACACAGAAATGTTGATCAATGACCATTGTCTGCAGTTACCGTTAATTGTTACCATTCACCATTTGCTTTGTTTTCTGACATAAAATGCCTGAATCAATCCATTTGCAGCTTCAATAGAATATCAAATCAGCGCTGAATCCTATTCATTTACAGTAGGCCTACACAAGGCATTCGTAGGCCTGTCGCATTTACAGTTCAGCTTCTATCCAGTTCGAACAGGTAAGCAGAAGCGGGTTCACAGCAGGTATACCTACACCGGTTAATGGTCATCATATTACAATATTCGTAAATTTATGCAGCGCCTCTTCCAAAGCAAACTACTTATGCCAAGGTTTGGCAGCAGTATTCATAAGTTGGACACAGGTATGGTACAGAGTTAGAGTATTCTAAACACATCAGGTATACGTAATGCAAGACATTCACATATATTCGCAAAGTTTAGAGCAAGTAGTAGTGTATGAAATTTTATTAGTGCTAAGTGTGTTTACTTAAAACTTTTATTTAAACAGGGATTCCAAAAGATCTGTGACTTTGAAATAGAAGATGTTCTTTGGAACGGTCGCAATGAAAGACGCCTCAACGTCTATTCTACTCACCGTCTCTTTCCTAATCTTCTCCCTTGACACATCCTCTTCAAACTCATTCAAATTGGTGTCAAGCCAAAACGGAACGGCTCTTTGCGCAACTGATCCACCGTCTGTTGTGTATGATGTCGACCATATGGATCTACCAGCGGTCAACTCCATCTGTCCT
The DNA here is from genome assembly GCA_963556255.1 of Allolobophora icterica. NCBI lineage: Eukaryota > Metazoa > Annelida > Clitellata > Crassiclitellata > Lumbricidae > Allolobophora > Allolobophora icterica. The sequence continues at coordinate 84,190,053 of OY744604.1, read as the reverse complement.
CCACCAAACGCACTCTGCTCCTGGAAGTGTACCTTAGAGCCACGCTGCACTTCCTTCAACTGGAACGCGACAGCCAGAAAGTGCGAACTGTATTTCTACACTCCAAAATACCGAGTAATAATCTCCCAGTGCACCTTCTTTGAGGTTAGTGAAACTTCGATTCCTGCAATCAAATTGCCTCATTATTCGTTGCGATTGTTAGGCCTATTGTAATTTTAATCACGGAGAGAATCATCAAACGCGTTCCTTATGCGCCATATATAATAATTATATGCTTCTATCCGTAAACATACATACATACATACATACATACATACATACATACATACATGCATGCATGCATGCATGCATGCATGCATGCATGCATGCATACATACATACATACATACATACATACATACATACATACATACATACATACATACATACATACATACATACATACATACATACATACATACATACATACATACATACATACATACATACATACATACATACATACATACATGTATTAATCCCATGTTTTTGCAACAAATACGTTTCTATTTTAGAGCAAAGATAGAAACAGTTCAAGTGGTAGAACCGAAGGTGAGTTCTTTATCTCAATATCGGTATTTAAGTGTGTATGTATGTATATTTTTTATGTATGTATGTATCAAAATAAAATCAGTTTATTGTTCCCAAGAAGACATTTATTACATGCATGACAGACATATAATTACAAGTAG